>OMMV01177546.1:0-26311 GCA_900302635.1 Chatrabus melanurus | reverse complement strand
GTGCACGAGAAGAATCGAAACCAGTGCACGAGAAGAACCGAGTCAGTGCACGAGAAAAACCAAACCGGTGCAAAAGAAGAACCGAGTCAGTGCACGAGAAGAACCAAACCAGTGCACGAGAAGAACCAAGCCAGTGCACAAAAAGAACCGAAACCATTGCATGAGAAGAACCGAAACCAGTGCACGAGAAGAACCAAACTGTTGCATGAGAAGAACTGAAACCAATGCACGAGAAGAACCAAACTGGTGCAGAAGAAGAGCCGAGTCAGTGCACAAGAAGAACCGAAACCAGTGCACAAGAAGAACCAAGCTGGTGCACGAGAAGAACCGAAACCAGTGCACAAGAAGAACCAAGCCGGTGCATGAGAAGAACCGAAACCAGTGCACAAGAAGAACTGAGTCAGTGCACGAGAAGAACCAAACCAGTGCACGAGAAGAACTGAAACCAGTGCATGACGAAAACCAAAACCAGTGCACGAGAATAATGGAACATGTGTATGAGAAGCACTAAACCAGTGCATGAGAAGAACCGAAACCAGTGCACGAGAAGAACTGAGTCAGTGCACGAGAGAAAAACCATTATCGATACCAGTGGCTTAAATTGTTGCTCTCAGTAAACCTTGGCGTGTCTCAACTCCGTCCTTTTAAACAAAGTCTTTCTGTGTTTCACGCTACAATGAAGCTGTGACTGGTGAAGCAGCAGACAAAGGCTGTTGAATACACAGTCTCTCCAATCACAGGTCAGGTCTGGAAGCATGCCCTGGTGATGTAGGTCGCTGTATCCACCACACTACAGAACTGCCTAGGATCCTGGATGGCAACCACCCAGACAGACAACCGGTCCATCCCCACCTCTCCAAAGTAGCCATCTATCTGCTGTATAAAAAGCCTGATTTTTAAATTTGATGTCATAAAAGAATAAAAAATGTGTAAAAGGAGAAGGTTAAGTACTTTTACAGGCACTGTAGGTAGAACTGAAGTGTTTATGTGAAAACAAACCCAGGATGTCTTTGGCCTGGATGGGCTGGTACAGCTTGATGTCTTCTCCCTTCCCCTTGCAGTTGACAGCAGAGACTCTGAAGTAATAGTGGGCTCCAGGTTTGAGATGGGACACCACATACTCGCAGCTCTTGACCGCAGGGTTGATGGTCACCCATTCTTTGTCTTCTGCATCCATTTGGTCTAAAACATAGTGTGTTATCTCACTGCCGCCATCATAGAGGGGCTTCTCCCAGCCAAGAGTGATGGAGGTCTTTGTGGAGTCGACCACCTGCAGTTTGGACGGCTCACCAGGCAGATCTGAAGATAACAAAAGGGCATGACATTAGGACTAACAAGTGCCAATCCTGAATGAGCATGAAGATGTTGCTGGTTAAATACACACCGATGGGGTCGTAGGCCCGGTAGAGCTCAGAGGCCTCAGAGTAGTTTCCTGCTCCGGCCTTGTTCACCGCACACACTCTGTACTGGTACTCGTTATTCTCCACCAGACCAGTGACCTTCTGCCTGGTGTCTCGAATGCTTCCCTTCACCACCTGCACAAACACACAAAAAGTGTTCGGATGCTCTGATATACTATAAGTCCTGACTTACTTTAACCGGGGTGCAGTAATCCGAGCGCTGCATCGGCTGATAGTGACCCATAACCACAGCTCGTTAACCATCTGTTTTTAGACTTCACTGCATGGAACTAATTAGGATCATTGTTCTGAGCAGAACAGCTGTGATAGTAGTCTTGTTCCTGTATAAACGTTGGCGTGTCCGGGCCTCATAAGAACCGGTTCACACAGTTCACCCCTTTATTACACTGAAAACCAAAGAGAAGAACAGACCTTGAACCACTGCAAACTCCTCTTCTCTCTCTTCTCCAGGTAGTAGCCGTTGATGTCGCTGCCGCCATCAAGTGCCGGTCTTTCCCAGATCACCGTCATGGTGGATTTGGTGATCATGGTCACTGTAGGCTTGGATGGTTCACTGGGTGGAACTGTTGGAAATCACAGAGATCACATTTGATGTCATAAAAAAAATCATTTTCTGTCCTAAATGTTTTTTTGTGTGTGTAAAGTTGAGCAGCAGAATGATGAGGTCACTTAATAAAATACATTTGACATTATTGAATCAGTCTAACTGCGTTTCTCCTTTACTTTCAATACTTTAACACCTGGAACATTTCTTTGTGAGATTTTCAGCTAAAGCAGTTTCTACTAATAAGATACGAGCAATAAAAAAACACATTAAACACGTCGGCCTAAAACACATCGCCTGCGTTACTACTGAGACGCTCGACTGCTGCGTGTGACACGTGTGTGTGTATTCAGGCCGGGCTGCGTTTCAGCTGTGTTTGTGTTGCGTTGCTGCTGAATCTTTCCACATCATTTGTCTTTGATAATGACTTTTAATGCCACACTTTCACTCTGTCAACATTTTTTGGGATGTGATTTCTACAGGGTGCAATCAGCTTGGGCTTTGTGTGTGTGTGTGTTTTTTACTGGCTCGTTTAGCTGATACAGCCGCCATGCGACAGCACCTCCCTGAAAGCACACCTCGTGTTCCACGTGTTATAATATATAAACTTAAAAATAGAAACAGAGAAATATGCAAAGACTCACCATCAGCATTTCCTTCTTTAGGCTATTTTATAATCCAGATCATGTGGGTCACAGACTTCCGTGTGGGTTCAGTTGTGGAGCGTTCAGAAAAGTGACTTCTTGTAACCAGCGAGCAGTCATGTGACTTTATTCAATTACTTAAACGCTTTGAGAAAATTGTATTTATATTTGTCATGGCTGTGAGTTCTTTCCCAGTCATAGAAACTCCAGTAAAAGGTGTTAATTATTTAATGTTGGTATGATGTCAGAATGACCGTCAACAGATCATTTTTCTGTATATTTTTGCTGCCTGCTGCTCGCGGCACGTGTGAAATATAGGCGCCAATATCTATTCTCTAGAGGGGCGTGGCAGCCATGACACAAGACATGCGCCTGACGCTTCCCTCATGCAGGCGGTGTGCATACAGCCGCCTAAATGAAAACCAACACGTAACGCAGCCAGTGTGTTTCAGGCCTCAGAAGAAGTCCTACAGAGGCCCTGAGGCCCAGTGCTTATCCCTGGATTCTGTAGCATGAGGTGGAGGGGGTCTACGACTCCCCCTGGAGGGGACTCCAGTCCATCACAGGTTACTTCCCCAGCCAAGGTTGGTCCCCATTTACAGCTGAGTGGACTGAGACGATGCAGATTAAGTGTCTTGTCCAAGGACACAGACAGGTAGCGTGACCAGGAATCAAACCCAGGTCTACATATTTGTAACCCACCTGCTTGTCCCACTGTGCTACCTGCTTTAAACATTTTACTTTTTAATCTTTATTTGGATTGCTAATAATAATCAGTGCCAGACGGAGCAGCGGCAGTGGCTGATTGGTTTGTTTTCTTACCAAATGCATTCTTTGCGATGATGGGCTCAGATTCCAGTGGGTCTCCAACACCATACTTGTTGACTCCACGAATTCTGAAGATGTACTCATTGCCATGGATGAGCCGAGGCACGTTAACGATGCAGTCGACCAGTTTCTCAGAGACAATGGACCACATGACCCTGCTGGTCTCCCTCTTTTCCACAATGTAATGGGTTACCATCGCACCACCCTCATCGGCGGGTGGGGACCACATGATGGTGATGTTGTCAGCTGTTACTTTCTTAAACTGGATCTTTCCAGCTGGGGGGCCGGGCTTGTCTGGAAAGCAGAGGTATTCGTGCATGTCAGTTTCTACAGTGGGATTTAAAATTACTCTCACAAGTTAGGTATAAATACCTTGGATGAGCAGCCTGATGATGGCACAGGCAGATCCTAGGGAGTTCTTCACCTTGACCTCATAGGTGCCAGAGTTCAGACGGGTGGTTTCCTTCAGAAGCAAACTAGTGGATTCAAAAGTGTGTTTGAAGGAGAGCTGGGCGTTTGGTTCCAGTTCTCTGCCATCCTTAAACCACTCAATAGTGGGTGCAGGCTTTGCAGTGATGTTGAACTTCAGCTCCACGTTACAACCTGCTTTGTGCTTGACCTCACTCAGGTACTCCTGAGGCACTTCAATCTCAGGGGCTCCTGGAAGGTAAATTCAAAGTGTGAAGAAACCAGGTACAAACATGAAAAGCAGTCCTTCCATTAGATAAAGTAACCTGAGTCTTTAAATCCAGGCACATTTGCTGCCTTGAGAAATCACATTATTGGTAGAAGTAATAAACAGCAAATGCACAGATAGTTTTCATTGATTAAAAAAACAGGATGAGAATGTAAAAATATTTCCCAGTGCTCAGGGACCATAATTCTGTGGTCTGAAGTACACCTTTGTAACACTCAAATGTTTGCCAAAGTCTGGCTAATAGGCTGCCTTAGCAGCTTGACTTATGTTTTGATTTGGCGCTGTATAAATATTTGAATTGAAACTGAGGTGGATTCACATCACCACTAAACTCTTGGACCACCAGTTCTGCAGCTTCATGATCAAGCAGAACACAGAAGGATTTTAAGAAAACATTAAATCTCGGCTCAATTCTCCCATGTGTGTTCTGGAAAACTGGAGTTAAAATTTCACAGCTTCTTTTTTAGAAAATCTTCTGATGAAACAACAAACAAAAGTTGTCCTATGCACAGTTTCTCCAACCACAGCCACAGAAGCCTATAACTCCTACAGAGTTGTCTGGGCGTCTTGGTGGCTTCCCTCACTAGTCTCCTTGCACGGTCACTCAGTTTTTGAGAACTGCCTCCTCCAGACAGATTTACTGTACAGCTTGTATTTCTTAAAGATCAATGGAAATGAAGTCCAAGAGAATGTTCTTGTGTTCATCCTGAGTGGTCAGAAAACTGGCTACAAAATAAAAATAATAATATTAATTCTGTGGCTCCATGCATGAACCTGATAGACTACATGAAACCAATGGTTTTCATAATAATAGACGACACATATACAGTGATGCTGTGTTCATTCATGTATTATATCCAATATAAGTGAATTTGTGGTATATCAGGTTCATGCATGGAGCCACAGAATTCATACTTTATTGATCCCATTAGGGAAATTAGTCTCCACAGTCAACCCATCCTAGTCACAGACATTTAGAAACAATCTGCTCACACTAGGAGCAGTGAGCTGCACCCGGGGACCAACTCCAGATCTTCAAACGCTGCCCTGGTCATTGACTGTGTAACGAGCACAAACCTAACAAGCATGTTTGTTTGTTTGTTTTTTAATGAGAACATGCAAACTCAACACAGGAAGGACCTGGGCACGGGTGGATTCAAACCTTCCTGCTGTGAGGTAAGCGTGCTAACCACTGAGCCACTGTGCCGCCCAGCAGTCATTTAGTTGTGTTACTAAAACTTGCACATATTTGAATTGGTATATTCAAAAAGGGCCCAACTCCATTTTTTGTTTTTTTAAGAATTGTGTTCCAATTTTCACAGGACAGAATTATTTGGAAGGAAAACAGTTTTTAACATTATAAAAAATAATTGCTCTCTTAATTTCTAACTAACTTTAAGAGAATCTACCAACAGAAAAATTATGACATCCTAAAAATGGAGTTGGGCCCTTATTGAATTCATCATCATCATCATCATCATGTTCGTTTTACGTTCTTTTCACGATCATCTCATGGTTGAACGTGCGATGACCTCCTTCCACCTGACCCGATCCAGGGCCAGCTCCTCTCGGACGCCCAACAAGTTCAAATCCTCGTCCACACATCTCTTCCAGCTCTTTTTTGGTCTCCCCCTCGGTCTCACCCCGCCACCTGCACTCGCTCCACGGTTCTCAGCATGCTTCCCTCCTCCGCTCTCATCACGTGCCCAAACCACCTAAGTCTGCCTTGCCTTATTCTGACTTCCAGTTCCGTCACTCCACATCTTCACCACATTGAATTCACCAGTTCATTTATGTATCACATTATTTTGGCTTTGATGCTTTTACTTAATTTATATCATGTTGGAGAGATTTAACTACATTTTAAGGGAATCATTTTATTTTTTTTTACTTTGATGCCATAAAAATTAAAATGTGTAAAAGCTCAAGAGTGCCTTAACTTTTTCATGCAGCTGTATTCCTTATGTGAATGTAGACATTTTGACCTGGTGGTTTTCTAGGAGTCAAAACTATAAACTATTGAGACTGACCACAGGTTTAAATTTGATTACTGAGTCTTATCTAATTAAATTTTATTTCTACAGCCCAAAATTAGAAAATGTCTCAGTGGGATTTACACTGTCCACAACATATGAAATCACATGTCCCTGAAAATCCCCACAGAATGAGACATATTGTCGCAGTTACAGAGAAACTTATCCATAAAACTGTGACCAAAGAGAAGGGCGTAACTTTGTTCCACCTACCATAGGTGTCCACGCATGTGGCTGGTCCAGCAATCAAGGACGGGTTGCTGACTGAGCCGACAGCATTCTTGACCATGACTCTGAACTCGTACGTCTCATCCTGGGTCAGGCCTGTCACTGTGAGCCAGGTGTCTGAGACATTCGTGAGGTTAACCTTGGACCATCTGCCGCTGACCACTTCCCTTTTCTCAATAAGGTAACCAGTGATCGGAGATCCGCCATCGTAGCTGGGCTTCTGCCAAACCAAGCTGACAGAGTTTTTGGTGATGTCACTGATGCGCAAATCGGTGGGCGGCTCTGTAGGAACAGACATTGAGGACATTAAATTTGGCTGTGATTTTTAGATGTAGTAAATGATTTGACACTCCACCTACCGCAGGCATCGATAGTCAACACAGCATCAGAAACCTTGCTGAATTCACTTATTCCAGCAGCGTTTTCAGCTGCCACCTTGAACTCATAGATGAGTCCTGCAGTGACGTTGTTGACCTTGAAGTGTGTGGCACGGATCACCGTTTGGTTGACCATCTTCCACAGGATGCTGTTTCTGTCTTTCATTTGGAGATGGTAGCCAAAGACGTGGCTCCCACCATCTGACTTGGGCTCTTTCCAGGCTACAGTGATGCTCTCCCTGGTTACACCAGTGATTTCTGGAGTCGATGGAGCATCGGGAACGGCTACAGGGTAGAGGGGAGAGGAGAGGGATGTTTGGATGTTCAGCAAGGAAAACTATGACATACAAAATGAGAACCATGAACAAAGACTGCTTACTGTAAGGCAGGTTAACACTGACAGTTGGTGAGTCAATGTGCTCGCTAATTCCATATCTGTTCTCTGCCCTGATCCTGAACTGGTACTCCAGGCCAGTAGTCAGCTTCATGATCTTCATACTGCAGCGGGCTACAGCAGAAGAGATCTCAATCCAGTTGGCTGTTGTTGTCTCTCGCTTGTAGATGATGTAGTTGGAGATAGGGCTGCCTCCGTCATATGCTGGTGGGAGCCACCTCAGGCTCACACTGTCCTCTGTGACGTCAAACAGCTCCACAGGTCCCAGTGGAGCACTGGGGCGGTCCAGAACAACAATGTTCAGAAAAGACTTGGTGGTTCCACTGGAGTTGGCAGCAGTGATGTCATAGCGTCCCGTGTCTCCAGCAACACTCTCACGCACAGTGATCTTGATGCTGTCAGTGGTGACTTCTGAGTCGAATCTCATTGTTGACTTGAGCAGCACGTTGTCTTTGGACATGGTTACCTTCGGCAGCGGGCGGCCTGTCAGTGGGATCTCACATTTCAGAGTGCTGCCAGCTCGGACATACACTGTGTTGTGGGGAAAATCCTTCATGTTGATCTCAGGAGGTTCTAGAAAAAAACGCACCACGTGGAATTAGAACATCTTGCAACTCTCTGGTCATATAAAATTTTTTCCATTAACTAACCCTGTCAAACCTATCTGAGACTTACCAAGCTGGTCTTTGACTTTCACAGGGGTGACCATTTCCTTAAAATCACTAAATCCAGCGAGGTTCTCAGCTCTGACTCTAAAGAAGTACTCAGCATTTTCCCTCAGACCAGACACTGTCAAATGGGTGAACTTTGTTAAGGCACACTTGACCCACTTCTCCTGGTCTTTCTCCAAAGCTTCTACCAGGTAGCCAGTTATTCTGCTGCCTCCATCTTGTTCTGGTTTGGCCCAGGCCAGTGACACACTCTCCTTTGTCACATCAGTGACTCCCAGCTTGGGTGGTGGGCTTGGTCTTTCTGCAGTTCAAGGAAAATACATTTTAATAAAACACTCACAAAGTTTTGCATGAGAACAATAGAGTTACTCCTATACAAATAATTTAATGTACCTGTGATCTTGGTACCGTCCTTGGTCTCAGAAGAAACACCAACACCATACTCATTCTCGCCTGTGACTCTGAAGTAGTAGACTCCTCCCTCCTGTAGATCTGTCACCTTGTATGTCAGTCTGTGACAACTGTCAGTCAATCTGGTCCAGCCTTTCTTGCTGGCCTCGCGGATATCAACCAGGTAGTTCTTTACAGGTCCTCCTCCCTCATTCTCAGGAGTGTCCCAGGTCACTGTGGCAGAGGTCTTGGTCACTTCTTTAACTTCTATATTGGTAGGAGGTCCAGGGGAATCTAGGACCCTAACATTGAGGGTCAAAGAGGAAGTTCCAGCAATACTGGACAAGGTAACAACGTATTTTCCTGAGTCATTGCGAGTGGCTTTCTCTAAAGTGATGGAGGTGAAGGTGTCTGTAGTGTCAATGACAGCACGGACTCTCAGATCAACATCAGCCTTGGTCCATGTCACGCTGGGGAGGGGCTTGCCTCTAAAAGGCACAGTCATAGTGAAGGAGCTACCATCTTTAACTATAAGGGTCTTCCTCATGTCATTGCTTATGTCAAAGACTGGCTCCTCCTCTCTTTCTCTAGCCACTTGTTTATCAGACTGTGGACTGGGCTCACTGACTCCAATTTTGTTGATAGACTTAACAACAAACACATATTCCTGCCCAGGGGACAATCCCACCACTGTAAACTCTGTGTTCTTGGTATTTTGTACCCCAACAATCCACTCGTCATCTGAAGTGTTACAATATTCTATTCTGTAACCAGTCACAGGTGCCCCACCATCAAACAGTGGCTTACTCCATGACAAAGTGACTGTGGTCTTTGTATAATCGATGATCTTAGGTTTAGCAGGAGGAGAGGGAAGAAACTGTGGATCCTCAGCCTTGGTAAGTGGGCAGGGGAGGCTGGGAGCACTGAGGCCAGCAGCATTCTCTGCAAACACTCTGTACTCATACTCAGACCCATCACGAAGGTGTGAGGCTTTGACTCTGAGGTCATAAACAGGCTTCTTATTGACACGACACCAGCGAAGTCCACTCATCTCTCGTTTTTCAATGACATAACAAGAGATACTGCTGCCGCCGTCAGAAACTGGCCTCTCCCAACAGATCGTCATAGCCTCACTTGTGACTGCAGTGACCTGGACATTAGTGGGGGCAGCAGGAACAGTAAATGGATCCATGGCCTTTTTAGGCTCACTCTCCAGACCTTCACCTTCCCCGTATTTGTTGACTCCCCTGACTCTAAAGATGTACTCATTTCCTTTGAGCAGCTTGGTTACTTTACAAGTAGTGGCCTTCATATCACCATATACAAGAGTCCAGGCTAGGCGACTGGTCTCTCGTTTCTCCACAATATAGTGCATTACATCAGCACCACCGTTCTCCTGTGGAGGACCCCAGGTAAGGGTGCATTTCTCTGCTGTGAGGCCTGAAACTGCTAAAGGTGCAGAAGGAGGTCCGGGCCTGTCCAGAACTTTGCAGTTGATGGCCATAGACCTAGTTCCTCCTACATTCTGAAGAGTTAGCACATATTGGCCTGAGTCCCTCCTGATGGTATCTGTAACAATCAGGGTGGTTTTGAAGTTGGATGAGATGATTTCACACCTGGCTTTGGCTTGTATCTCCTTTCCATCCTTGGACCATGAGACAACTGGGAGTGGACGACCTGTGATTTCAGCATCAAGTCTCAATATCTCTCCTGCCTTAATGACAACAAGCTGTCTTAATTTATCATCAACAACAATGGTAGGTGGGTCAACATCATCCTTGACAGTAACAGGTCCTGTGCTCTCACAAGGAATGCTCAACTGTTCAGCAGAGTTCTTGGCAATAACACGGAAGTCATATTGGATATCCTCTGTGAGGCCTGTTACATCAAAGTAGGTGTCCTGCAGGTTGGTGAAGTTGCATTTTAGCCAGCGTCCATTGGGAAGTTCTTTACGTTCAACAATGTAGCCCGTGATCTTGACTCCACCATCATACTCTGGCCCCTCCCAGAAGAGAGAAACCGAGGTCCTAGTAATGTTGGTGACTCGAAGGTTACGTGGTGGATAACATGGATCTCTGGCTGCCACAGGCTCACTGGCCTTTGTACATGGGCCAATGCCAGCAATATTTTCAGCATAGACTCTGTACTGATATAGCAGGGCTTCTTCAATCCCTGTCATCTTGAACTGGTTCTCAGTCAGCAGACCTCTGTTAACCTTGGTCCAGAGGATACTGCTTTGCTCTTTGCATTCAATGTGGTAACCAATAACAGGGCTACCACCATCGCTGGCAGGTCTACCCCATACCACAAGCATGCCAGACTTGGTGGCACTAGCAACATGAAGGTTGGTTGGAGCACTGGGAGGCTTGAAGGGATATTGAGCTACAATAGGAGGCGAGTCAATGGCAGAACTCTTGCCATATCGGTTCTCAGCTGCAACACGGAACTGATACTCTATTCCCTGAGTAAGATGAGGCACCTTAATAGAGGTCCTGGCAACTGTGGCTGAGACAATCTGCCAGGTGGTTGTGGTAGTGTCTCTCTTTTCCACGATATAGTTGTTAATCTGGCATCCACCATCATAAATTGGAGGATCCCAAGACAAAGAGATGAAGTCAGCGCTCACCTCATCTGCCCTGAGGTTGCTTGGTGGGCCAGGTTTGTCCAAGACTATCACTGAGATATCAGCTGTTTTGCTGCCAACAGAGTTACTCAGAGTAATCTCATACTTCCCAACATCCTCCTTGGTTGCATCCTTGATTACAATTTTGGATGAATTCTTTGAAGTGACAACATTGACCCGAGTTGTCTGCTTTAGCAATTTGCCGTCCTTCTTCCAAGACACCTCAGGTAGAGGTCTCCCTTTAAAGGGAACATCTATCTTTAAATCATCTCCTGCTTTCACACTGTATGTGTTGAACAAAAGGTCGATGATGGGCTCAAGTGTTATGTCCTTCACTACCACAGGTGTAGCTAGAGGCTTGGCATCACTCTTGCCCTTTTCATTCACAGCAATCACTCTAAAGGAGTATTCCTCTCCAGTAATGAGTCCTTCGATAGTAGCTTCCAAAGCTTTAACTTCACTGCAGACAGTCCATTTATCATCCCCCTTCGGTTGCATTTCCACAACGTAGTTTGTAATTTTGCTACCTCCATCATGTTCAGACTTCTCCCAGGACAGGGTGACACTATGACGGGTCACATCAACCAAACTAATCTTACCAGGGGGTAAAGGAGCCTCAGAAACCTTGACAACATCTGTGCAAGCAGGAAGACCTACTCCCAGTTCATTTACAGGCAAAACACGGAAACAGTACCGGCCTCCTTCTTGCAGATCAGAAATAATATAAGAGTTCCTCACACAGTTGGTGGAAACACTAGTGAAAGCCATTCTCTTCTGTTCTCTCTTCTCCACAATATAGTGTGATATCTTGGCCCCACCATCAATTAGTGGAGGCTCCCACGAGAGAGACACAGAAGTTCTCTTAACATCCTTAACCTGCAGGTTGGTAGGAGCACTGGGGGAGTCAAGAACTTTGACATTAATAAAGGCTGATTTAGAGCCACTCATATTTTCAAGTGTTAGTACGTACTTCCCAGTGTCAAATCTATCCACATTCTCAATCACCAACATTGTATAGGAGCTTGTGACTTCAATCTGGACACGCTCATTCAGAGTGCCATCAGCTTTTGACCATCTGACTTCAGGCTCTGGCTTTCCTCGGATTGTGACAAACAGACGCAGGGTAGTAGTGGCACGAACACTGACCATCTTCCTTAGGTCAGCATCTAGTTCAATCTCAGGAGCCTCCAACTTCTCAGCAGCAACTACAGAACCAGGCAGGTCCACATGCTCACCCACTCCCTCACAGTTAACTGCACAGATGCGGAAGTTGTATTCTACATTCTCCTTTAGTTTCTTGACAGTATAGTGAGTGTGCTGGACACCAGTTGGCGGCGTGCAAATAAACCACTCATCATCTGCTGACTCCTTCATTTCAACAACATACCCACTGATTGGTGCACCACCATCATATATAGGCTTGGACCAGGACAGTGAGACAGTGGTGCTGGAATAGTCTGTCACTTTAGGGTTGTTTGGAGGTCCTGGTGGGTATGTGGCATCACAGGCCTTGATGTATTGAGTTGGCACACTAGGCTTGCCCACACCAGCAGCATTTTCAGCTGAGACCTGGAATTCATAGGAGTGGCCCTCTGTGAGGCCAGTACATCTGAACCTCAGGTCATTCAGCCTCTTTTTGTTGCACTTAGTCCATCTGATACCATCCTTGTCACGTTTTTCAAGGACATATCCTTCAATCTCAGCTCCTCCATTGTTCTCTGGGTGCTCCCAAGTAAGTACCATGGAGTCTCTGGTGATAGCGCCAGCCTCTGGAGTGGAGGGGGCACTCGGAGTAGTGAAAGGGTTACGGGCTATTACAGGCTCAGATTCCAAAGGCTCACCAACCCCATACTTATTCACAGCAGTAACTCTGAAGATGTACTCATTACCAGGCAGCAGTTTTGTGACCTTATAGCTGATAGCCTGGATCTTAGGCTCAACTACTGTCCATGACAAGCGACTAGTTTCTCTCTTCTCAATGATGAAGTGAGAGATGCTGGCTCCACCATCATGTGAAGGATGGTTCCAGTGCAGATAACATTTCTCAGCTGTGACCCCTTTGACTTCTAATGGACCGTCTGGAGGACCAGGTCTATCCAGAACTTTAACATTAACCAGGATCATCTTGACTCCTCCGACATTGATGAGTTTGAGGACAAAGTGGCCACCATCCACCCTGATGCAGTCTTTGACAGTCAGTACTGTGCGTGTGAGTGTGGTCTTCACCTCCATTCTTGGTGTGGTACTATCAATCTCCTTTCCATCCTTCAACCAAATGATGTCAGGCATTGGCTTACCAGTGTAGTCAGCATCAATTACAAATGTTTCACCAGCATGAACGACGGTTAGATCCTTGAATTTGGAATCCATGGTGGCTGATGGAGCTTCAATTGCATCTTTGGCAGTAATTTGTCCTGTGCTTGATGATGGAATACTGGAGATACCAGCAGCATTTCTAGCAATGACTCTGAATTCATAGACACAGTCCTCAGTTAGGCCAGTGATTGTAAACTGGGTGTCAATAATATTGGTGAAGCTAGCTTTCATCCATCGGGTGTCTGGATGTTTCCTCCTCTCCACCAAATAGCCAGTGATTGCACTGCCTCCATCATACTGGGGCCTAGTCCACTGAAGTGTTACATGGTTTCTTGTGATTTCGATGGCCTCAGGAGTGCCTGGTGGGTCACAGGGGTCCCTGGCTACTGTGCTCTCAGAGACCTTGCTAGCAGGACTGAGTCCAGCAATGTTCTCAGCATAAATTCTAAATTCATAGTCAATGCCTTCTTCCAACTCTGTGGTCTTGAAACGTGTGTCAGGAATGAGCAATTTAGTGAGTTTAGTCCACAACAGGCTGTTTTTCTCTTTCCTCTCCACGTGATAACCCAAGATGGGGCTGCCTCCATTGTTGGTGGGAGGTTTCCACTCAACTACCATGCTATCTTTGGTTGTTGCAGAAATAAATGGTGTGCCTGGGGCAGCAGGCTCACTGAATGGATACTGAGCAATAACAATGGGAGATACAATAGCAGAACTCTTTCCATATCTATTCTCGGCAGATACTCTGAACTGATATTCAATTCCAGTCTTCAAATTGGTGACTTTGATAGTTGTCCTAGCAATAGTAGCAGAGACAATCTGCCATGCGGTTGTGGTTGTGTCTCGCTTCTCCACAATGTAATTGTTAATCTGACAGCCTCCAGTATACTCTGGCGCCTCCCAGGACAGAGTAACAAAATTAGAGCTCACCTCTTCAATCTTTACAGGGCCTGTAGGTGGGCCAGGTTTATCAAGAATAACTACAGTAATAGTCTCTGTCACTGTTCCTATACTGCTGGTTGCTGTGACAGAGTATTTTCCAGAATCTTCCTTATTTGCATCCTTGATAAACAGCTTAGTAGATGTTGGTGTGGTGGAGACATTAAGTCTTGTTGTCTCTTTAAGAGTATGTCCATCCTTTTTCCATTCAACTTTAGGAACAGGTCGCCCAATGACTGGAATCTCAATCTTCAGGTCCTCACCATTCTGCAAACTATATGTGTTGAATGGCAACTTGAACTTGGGCTCAATTGTAACATCTTTAGCCGTTACTGGTGCAGCCAAAGGTCTTGGGTCACTCTTGCCCTTCTCATTAAAAGCTGACACTCTAAATAGGTACTCATGTCCTGCACTGAGACCTGTGACAGTGCCCTCACAAGTTTTAGTTGTGGTGGCCACCACCCATTCCTCAGAGCCCACAGGCTGCATCTCAATGTAGTAACCCATAATCCTGCTGCCTCCATCATGGTCTGGCTTCTCCCAAGAGAGTGAGGCACTAGTTTTGGTCACTTCAGTCAAAGTGACCTTACCCACTGGCAGAGGGGGTTCAGAAGTTTTAATTGGTTCTTCTGTCTCAGCTGGCTGACCTAAACCAAACTCATTCTCAGCTAAAACTCTGAAATAGTAGACAGTTCCCTCAGTGAGGCCAGTGATACGGTAGCTTGTCTTTGTGCACTTATTGTCCACATTGGCAAAAACATTCCTGGTGGACTCACGCTTTTCAATCAGGTAGTTCTTGATTCTTGCACCACCATCAATAAGCGGAGGTTCCCAGGTTAGAGTAACACTTTCCCTCTTAATGTCCTTAACTGTGAGGTTCAGAGGAGCACCTGGAGTGTCCAGAACCTTGACAGACACAAAGGCAGATTTAGTGCCAGCACTATTTTCCAAGGTGAGGATGTACTTTCCAGCATCAAACTTATCACAAATGTCAACGGAGAGCTGTGTGTAGTCTTCACCAGTCTCTATTTGAACTTTACTGGCCAGTTCTCCATCTTCTTTGGCCCAGCTGATCTCAGGAGTAGGACGGCCCTTGAACGGAATGCAGATTCTCATTGAGCCTCCTGCACGGACAACTATACCCTTCCTAAGCTCTGAATTTAGGATCATCTCTGGAGGTTCAATCTTGTCCTCAGGTTTTATGACTCCCTGAATTTCAACTGGCTCACCAAGACCTAGCTTGTTGATGGCACAGATGCGCACTTTGTATTCCTGATGTTCAATCAATTTTGTGATGGTAAACTTAGTACCATTTATCCCTGAGGGTGGGGTACACATAGACCACTCTTCCTCATCAGCCTTTGTAATTTCCACAGCATAGCCTTGGATCTCACAGCCACCATCATAGATAGGCCTATGCCACGCCACAGTGACAGTATCTTTAGTAGTATCTACAATATGTCCATTAGTGGGGCATCCTGGTTTAAAGGTGGGGTCGCAGGCTTTGAGGTAGAGTGTAGGTGTGCTTGGCTGACCCACTCCAGCTGCATTCTCAGCAGATACCCTGAATTCATACTCATGGTCCTCAGTCAGTCCTGTCACTCTGAAACGTAAGTCTGTCACTCTACGTTTATTGCACTTGGTCCATCTCACCCCAGCTCTGTCCCTCTTTTCAACAATGTATCCAACAATCTCACTGCCTCCAGTGGTTTCAGGCCGGGTCCAACATACAGTCATGGAGTCCCTGGTAATGTTGGTGATCTCAATTTCCTGAGGGGAACTAGGAGGTACAAATGGATTTCTCATGATAACTGGTAGTGACTCAAGAGGCTCACCAACACCATACTTGTTGACAGCCATAACTCTGAAAATATACTCATTGCCTTTCAACAGCTTGGTAACCTTGAACATGGTAGCTCCACAGTCACTGGTAACCACAGTCCATGCCAGGCGGCTGGTTTCTCTCTTCTGGATGATGTAGTGAGAGATGCTGGCTCCTCCATCATGCCTGGGTGGCAGCCATGACAGTGAGCATTTCTCTTCAGTGACATTGCTGATAGTGAGTGGTCCTTCTGAGGGCCCTGGTCTGTCCAGGACCTTTACGCTGAAAGGGACAGTCTTAGTTCCAGCCACATTTGTCAGTACCAATGTGTATTGTCCACCATCGATTCTTATTGCATCCTTCACAACAAGTAGAGCCTTAAAATCTGTGTTTTTGATCTCAGCTCTGGCTGAGTTTTCAACTTCTACTGTTCCCTTGAACCACTGAGCTGTGGGAATCGGCTTTCCTTCCACACTGGCCTCCAGACTGAATGTTTCCCCAGCACTGATAACAAGAGTTTGGTTGTACAAAGGATCTGTTTCACACTTTGGTGGCTCAACTTCATCCTTGGCCGTGATTGAACCTGTGCTCTCAGAAGGCTTGCTGACAGCCCCAGCTGCATTTCTTGCTATTACTCTGAAGTCATATTTACATTCTTCTTTCAGGCCAGTAACATCAAATTCGTGTTCAGTTACATTTGTAAAACTAGCCTTCATCCACTTTCCTTCAGGGAGGTCACGTTTCTCAATGACATAGCCAGTAACTAAGCTTCCACCATCATATTCCGGAGGGGTCCATCTCAGCTTCACTGAGTGCCTGGTTACAATCACTGCCTCAGGACGACCAGGAGGATCACATGGGTCACGGGCAACATAGACCTCAGAGATTTTGCTGCATTTTCCAATGCCAACAATATTCTCAGCATAAACTCTATACTCATACTCAATGCCTTCCTCAAGAGGAGTAGATTTGAACCTGCAGTCTTGGATGAGAGTTTTGTTGATTTTTGTCCAGAGGATGCTGTTCTTCTCTTTCCTTTCTAGGTGATAGCCCAAAATAGCACTGCCTCCATCAGATGGGGGTTTGTGCCACTCAACAACCATATTGTCTTTACTATATGAAGACACAAATGGTGTTCCTGGTGGTCCAGGCTCCTGGAATGGATACTGTGCCACAACAGGATCTGAATCAATTGCATGGCTCTTTCCATATCTATTCTCAGCATAGATTCTGAACTGGTATTCAGTGCCTGTCTTTAGATTGGTAATTTTTAATGTGGTTCTGGCGACTGTGGCAGACACAACTACCCAGTTGGTTGTGGTTGTGTCTCTCTTCTCTACAACATAGTTGGAGATAGGGCAGCCACCTGTATATGTAGGAGGCTCCCAGCTGAGAGTAATACTGTCAGCACTGATATCCTCCAATTTCACAGGGCCTGTGGGTGGACTTGGCTTGTCCAAGGTGATCACCTCAATAGTAGCATCCTTCGAACCCATGGCATTGGTAATGTTGATGTTGTACATACCTCCATCTTCCCTGTTGGCATCCTTTATAGTAAGGATAGTGTGATTTGCTGTGTCAGTGACATTAACTCTGGTGGTCTGTTTAAGAGCAGCTCCATCCTTTGTCCAAACAATTGTTGGTTTTGGATGACCAGCAAAAGGGACCTCTACTTTGAGGTCATAGCCCACTTGGACACTGTAGGTGCTCAGTTTAGGTCTAACAGCAAGCTCAATCACAAGGTCCTTTGCTACAACTGAGTAGGCCAATTGTCTGGGATCACTCATACCCTTGTCATTGACAGCGACAACTCTGAACTGATATTCCTCACCCTGGAGTAGATTGGTAACCACAGTCTCTAATGCCTTCACACTAGCACAAACAGACCAAGCTTCACTGTCCTTGGGTGCTAGTTCCACTTCATAGTGACTGATCCTACTACCACCATCATGCTCAGGCTTTTCCCAGGTGAGAGTTACAGTGCTATGAGTAACATCAACAACACTGACTTTACCAGGTGGCTGAGGCTTTTCAGATACTTTAATTGGTTCCATAGTTTTAGCAGGGAGACCCACGCCATATTCATTCACAGCCAGGACTCTGAAAAAGAAGATTCCACCCTCTGGAAGGGGTTCAACTTTCCATGACATTCTATTAGTGGTAGTGATGGTTGAATAAACCTTCCTGGTGCTCTCTCGCTTTTCAACAACGTAGTGCTTGATCTTTGAACCACCATCCAGAAGTGGAGGTTCCCATGTGAGGGTGACAGAATTCTTGGTGATCTCTTTCACTATGAAATTGGTTGGTGGGCTAGGAGAGTCCATGACCCTGACACTGATAAAGACTGATTTCACACCACTGGCATTTTCTGCTGTTAGAATGTATTTGCCACTGTCAAATCTGTCAACATTCTCGATCACAAGTGAGCCATAGCTGCCTGTATTATCAATCTGGGCAATCTCCTTAATCTCACCCTCAGCTTTGCTCCATTTTACCTCAGGAGCTGGACGACCTCTCACAGGAACAAACAACCTGAGAGTGTTTCCAGCTCTAATGTTGATCATCTTTCTCATATCAGCATCCAGGTCCAGTTCAGGAGCCTCAAGCTTCTCCTCCAGAAGAATTTTTCCTGGAACATCGGCATGCTCACCAACGCCAACTTTGTTGATTGCACACACTCTGAACTGATATTCATGCTTTTCTAGAAGTTTTGTCACTGTAAACCTGGTGTCTGGAATTCCAGTAGGAGGGGTGCACATAAACCACTCATCAGACCCATTGCAGGCCTCAACAATGTAGGCGTGAATCTCACAGCCACCATCATAGATGGGTTTGCCCCATGTCAGGGAAACAGTGGACCTAGATGAGTCAGTCACTTTGGGATTGTTTGGTGGACCTGGCTTGAAAATAGGATCCAGTGCTTTGTAGTACACTGTTGGTGTGCTAGGTTTACCAACACCTGCAGCATTTTCTGCAGCAACTCTGAATTCATAGCTGTGGTTTTCCATGAGTCCTGTCACCCTGAAGCGCAGCTCACTGACTGTGCGCTTGTTGCATCTGGTCCATCTCACACCATCGTTATCACGTTTCTCAACAACGTATCCTTGGATAGGGCTGCCACCATCATTAGTTGGTCTCTCCCAGGTCACCACCATGGAATCTTTGGTTATGGTGGAGACCTCTACCTCTGTGGGTGGGTTGGGAGTGACAAATGGATTTCTGGCAATCATTGATTCAGATTCAAGAGGCTCACCAACTCCATATTTGTTGACTGGAATAACTCTGAATATGTACTCATTGCCAGGGAGAAGTTTGGTGATCTTCAGGTTCAGTGTTTGAACTTTGGATTCGACTACAGTCCAAACTAGTCTGCTGGTTTCCCTCCTCTCAACAATGTAATGAGAAACATCACTACCTCCATCCTGCAAAGGTGGTTTCCAGGAGATGGAGCATTTTTCACTGGTGACTCCATAGACGGAGATGGGGCCCTCAGGTGGGCCGGGTCTGTCAAGAACCTTGACGTTAATGTTAACAGATTTCTCTCCTCCAACATTCTTTACCAGCAAAGTGTACTGGCCTCCATCGACACGGATGGCTTCTTTGCCAACTAGACAGGCTATAAAGTCTGTATTTTTTATCTCTAAGCGAGCTGCTTCAGTTATCTCTTGGCCCTCCTTCAGCCAGTGTATTGTGGGTACAGGCTTACCATAGATACCAGCCTCAAGCCTGAAAGTGTCTCCAGCATTTATCACTACAGCCTGGGAGTACTTGGTGTCTAAATCAATCTTGGGTGGATCAACTTCATCTTTGGCAGTGATGGCTCCAGTGGAATCAGAGGGCTTGCTGAAGACATCTGCTGCATTCCTGGCAATGATGCGGAACTCATAAATCTGGTCTTCAATAAGACCTGTGACAACAAACTCAGTCTCAATGATGTTAGTGAAACTGGCCTTCATCCAGCGACCATTAGTTCCCTCCTTCTTCTCTACCACATAGCCTGTGATCTTGATACCGCCATCATACTCAGGTTTTGTCCATCTCAGGGTTATCTGGTTTCTGGTCACAATAACAGCCTCTGGTTTTCCTGGTCTGTCACAAGGATCTCTGGCCACTTGCATCTCACTCAGTTTGCTGGGTTTGCTGAGGCCAACTATGTTCTCAGCATAGACCCTGAACTCATATTCAATACCCTCCTCAAGGCCAGCAACTTTAAATCTGGTTTCTGGAATTAGTTGTTTGTTCTGTTTCACCCACAATATACTATTTCTCTCTTTGAGCTCTAAGTGGTAGCCCATGATTTTACTTCCACCATCGTTGCTTGGTTTATCCCACACTACCACCATGGTCTCCTTGGTAGCTGACTGAATTACAACAGATCGTGGAGGGCTGGGCACTTCAAATGGATACTGAGCAACAATTGTATCAGACAGCAGAACTGAGGACTTGCCATACCTATTCTCTGCAGCAATCCTAAACTGGTATTCACATCCAGTCTTCAGACGGACTGCTTTAATAGTGGTTCTAGCTACTGTTGCTGATACAATCTGCCAGTTTGTGGTAGAAGTATCTCGCTTTTCAACAATGTAATTATTAATGGCGCAACAACCATCATACTCTGGAGGATTCCAGGAGAGAATCACACTGTCAGCAGTGATCTCATCCAGTTTAACAGGGCCTGTTGGTGGACCAGGCTTATCCAGAACAACAACACTGATGTCTGTAGAGGCCTCTCCAGCTGTGTTTGTCAGCTTGACGGTGTATGTGCCCACATCATCTCTGCAAGACTCCCTGATGATCAAGAAAAGGTTTTTATCTGACGCTTCAGCATTAACTCGAGTTGTCTCTTTGAGGACAGTGCCATCTTTGAACCAAGTTGCTGTGGCTTTGGGACAGGCAAGATATGGCACATCAATTTTCAGATCATCTCCTGCTAGTACACTGAAAGTGGTGAAAAGCAGCTTGAAGGTTGGGGGGATGACCAAGTCTTTCGCCACCACGGGGACATTGAGCGGACGTGGATCACTTACTCCCTTTTCATTGGTGGCTGAGATACGGAACATGTACTCCTCTCCCTGTGTCAGGCCAGTTACAACTGCCTCATTGATCTTTACAACCATGACCTGGGTCCACTTCTCACTGCCTTTTCGTTGCATTTCAACCAGGTAACCTGTGATTCTACTGCCACCATCATGGTCTGGTTTTTCCCATGATAGTGTGACACTGTTGCCTGTAACTTCACGGACAGACACTTTGCCTGGTGGTAGAGGTTTCTCTGAAACCTTAATTGGTTCAACAGTCTCAACTGGGAGACCAATGCCATATTCATTCTCAGCCAAGATTCTGAAGAAGTACAACTTTCCTTCTTCTAGTTGACCAATTTTCCAGCTGGATTTATGGCAGCTGGCACAGACTGTTGAGTAGGCTTTTCTAGTTGACTCACGTTTCTCTACAACATAGCTGCGAACTCTGGAACCCCCATCAATGAGAGGTGCATCCCAAACAAGGGACACTGAATCTTTAGTGACTTCCTTGATGACCAGATTCTGAGGTGCATCAGGAGTATCAAGCACCCTGACATTAACAAAAGCTGTCTTTGTTCCCGAGGCATTCTCCACAGTCACTATGTATTTACCTCCATCAAATCTGTCCACATTATCCACCTGGAGAGTGGTGAATGAAGATGTGATTTCAATATTAGCTTTATCAAGGGATTCTCCATGCTCTCTTGACCATTTCACTTCAGGTGCTGGTCTACCCTTGATGGGGACAAATAGTCTGAGTGTGCCGCAGGCTCGAATACAGACAATCTTGCGAAGCTCTGCTCCAAGCTCAATTTCTGGAGGAACCAGTCGGTCTTCAGCCTTGGGGGTTCCAGGAACAGCAGCAGGCTCCCCTACACCTTCACAGTTAGTGGCGCAGATGTTGATTTTGTACTCTTGGTTTTCTTTTAGATTGGTGATGGTGAAGGAAGTAGCTGTCCATCCTTTCTTGGGAGTTTGAATTGTCCACTCATCCTCCTCAGGGAGGCAGGTCTCCACAATATAGCCAGTGATTTCAGAACCACCATCGTAAACAGGCTTATTCCAGGCAAGAGAAATGGAAGACTTTGTTGTATCGAGCACTCTGGGGTTCCCTGGAGGTCCAGGCTGGAAGATTGTGTCTATGGCTTTGTAGAAAGGACTGGAAGGACTAGGCTGACTTAGACCAGCATTGTTCTCAGCAATGACTCTAAATTCATATTCATGCCCTAGTGTGAGTCCAGATACCTTGAATCGCAGGTCAGTTACAGTCCTCTTGTTGCACTTCACCCAACGCAGGCCAGTCTTATCTCTTCTCTCAATAATATAAGTGTTGATTCTACTGCCTCCATCATGTTCAGGGCGTTCCCAGCAGACAACCATGGAGTCTTTAGTAATGGTAGTGACCTCAGGTTGCTGTGGTGGGTCACTTGGAACATAAGGGTTTGCACAGACGACAGGCTCAGATTCCCGTGGTTCACCCACACCATACTTGTTGACAGCCATGACTCTGAAAATGTACTCATTGCCTTTGAGAAGCTTGGTGACTTTGAATCTGTTTGCCTGAAGGTCTGTGGCCACATTGGTCCATGCCAACCTGCTGGTCTCACGCCTCTCAATGATAAAGTACTCAATCTTGGCACCACCATCATGTGTTGGATGTAGCCAGTTGAGGATACATTTCTCAGCAGTGACATCAGTAACTGTGAGAGAATCTGGTGGTCCTGGTCTGTCGAGCACCTTGACATTGAATATGAACTTGGCAAATCCACCAGGATTGCTGGCTGTTAGTGTGAAAGCACCACCATCCCTCCTGAGAGAATCTTTGTTTATTAAAGTTGTGTGGAAGTCAGATGTCTTTATCTCTAGCTTGGCTGTATCCTCAAGCTCCTTTCCTTCCTTAGTCCACAGCAAAGATGGGATTGGCCTGCCGGTCACATTGGCCTCCAGTCTGAAGACCTCTCCGGCCATGACAATAACACTGCTGCTATATGAAGCATCAACATCCAGCTTGGGTTCTTGAAGGTCATCTCTGCAGATGATTGCCTCTGATGGCTGGGATGGTGAACTAACAGAGCCGGCTGAGTTTCTAGCAAACACACGGAATTCATATGTGGCATCTTCAATTAGACCACTGACAGTGTAAACCGTTTCTAGGATGTTGTTGAAGTTGGCTTTGAGCCATCGTCCATTTGGTAGCTCTCTCCTCTCTACTGTGTATCCAGTTATTGAAAATCCACCATCTCCCTCTGGTTTGGTCCATGAAATAGTCACCTCATGTCTGGTGACATTCAGTGCCACAGGCCTGCCTGGTGGGTCCACTGGGTCTAAAGCATACACAGGCTCAGAGTGTTTGCTGGGCTTGCTAAGACCAGCCAGGTTTTCAGCTGTAACACGATACTCATATGCAATTCCATCAAGAAGACCTGTAGATTTGAACATATTTCCAACAACAAGCCCTTTGCTGATCTTTTCCCAAAGAATGCTGTTTTGTTCCTTCCTCTCCACGTGGTAGCCTAGGATGGCACTCCCTCCATCAGAGGCTGGCTCATTCCAACTCAGATTTATAGTATCCTTGGTGAAAGATGTGATCACTGGAGTGCCTGGCTGTCCAGGCACATCAAATGGATATGCAGCTATAACTGGTTCAGAAACAAGGCAGGGTCCGAAGCCATATCTGTTCTGAGCTTTGACACGGAACTGATATTGGGTTCCAGTAGTGAGACGGGCTGCCTTAAATGTGGTGCGAATAACTGTAGCTGCCAGCTCCACCCAGGAAGTACCAGTTGTATCACGCATCTCAACAATGTAGTTGTTGATGGGAACACCTCCATCATTCTCTGGTGCCTCCCAGGACATGAGGACATAATCACATGATACCTCTTCCAACTTCATGGGACCTGTAGGAGGCCCTGGAATGTCATGGACAAGGATTGTGATTGTCTCAGTCACTGTACCCAACAGGTTCTTTCCAGTCATGGAATATTGACCCCCATCAGTTCTCTTGATCTCACTAATGTTGAGGATAGTTGATGTTGGTGTGATTTCAGTGTTGATTCTCTGTGTCTCTTTCAGGGCCACATGTCCTTTCTTCCAGGAAACCACAGGCCTGGGCTTGCCAAGTACTGGAATCTCCAACTTGACACGATCCCTGGCCTTGGCAATAACTGTCTTTTGGTGGATTCCTCGCAGGTCAAAGGATGGGGCCGAAGTTTGTTCTTTGATCAGAGCTGGCCTGCTCTCTCTGGGGTCACTCCTGCCTGATGCATTAACTGCCATGATGCGGAAGGTGTATTCTGCACCCTCAGTCAAATCTGTGACAGTGTAGTCCAGAGCCTTAATGGTGGTCACGTGGAACCACTGGCCACTGTCTTTCTTCTGGGCCTCAATAACATATCCTGTAATCAAGCTTCCTCCATCATTCAGAGGCTTTGCCCATGCTAGGCTGGCACTATCAGCTGTCACATCTGTGACATACAAGTTCTCAGGGGCAAAAGGAGCCTGAGATACCCTTATTGGCTCAGGAGTTTCGGCAGGCTCACCTACTCCAAGGTCATTCTCAGCACTGACACGGAAATAGTAGTAAGCACCCTCCTCAAGGTCAGGGATCTTGAAGGAGCACTTCTGCCATGCAGTGCTAAGCACTGTGTAGGCCTTCTTGGTGGCCTCTCTCTTTTCAACAATATAGTTGTGTATCTTAGAACCCCCATCAATGATGGGGATTTCCCAGTGCAGTGTGATGCTGTTCCTTGTAATCTCTCTTGGTTTGAGATTGACTGGTGGTCCCGGTGTGTCCAGAACCCTCACATTGACAAAACCAATCTTCTTTCCAGCAACATTCTCCAGACTGAGGTGGTACTTTCCAGCATCGTATCTAGTGCATTCAGGAATAACTAGCAGAGTGTAAGACTCTGTGGTGTCAATGTGTGCACGGGTTTTGAGGTTGGTGTCATCTTTCCTCCAGATTACTTCGGGAACAGGACGTCCCCTGATGGAAACAAACATACGAATTGAGGCACGGGCTCTGACAACCAGGGTTCTCCTGAGTTCAGCATCCAGCTCAAAGTCTGGTAGTGTCTCCTGGTCCACCAGCTCAGTCACTTTCTCAACTTCTGCAGGCTCACCAACTCCCTCTGAGTTCACAGCTCTGACCCTGAAGTGATATTTGCCTCCTTTTTGAAGTTTAGCAATGACATGTTCAGTCGCTCTCAGTGGGAACTCTGTCGCCGTTTCCCAGTCCTCATGGCCTTCCTTTTTGTATTCAACAATATATCCATCTACTTTCAGACCACCGTCATAGTGGGGATGGCCCCAGGCAAAGGTAGCAGTGGTTTTTGTGGTTTCTGCAATTCGGGGATTAGAAGGAGGACCAGGGGGATCTAATGGAAAGAAAAGAAGATTAAAAAGTTATTAACTATCATTTTTTTAAAGGTGCTTAATGTTTTTCATCCTGTGCAGGAAATTTTCATCTTGAAGTCACAGAAAAAGACAAATTCAAGCAATCAGTGCATTACTGGTATTTTTTTTTCTTTTCACCTTGAACAAACCAGTTTGACTTTATACCTAACTAACAATACAAGCTAACAAACTGCTTGACTAGCTGATGATTTGGACTCATGGTTGTGGACTGGTATATCCATGCATGGGACATGTCTACTTACAAAAATAACAGCTAAAAATTGTACCAAAGAGTACCACAATGGTTTGTATATTAACAAAAAAGTTATTTTATAGCGCAATAGATCAAAAAACAAACTGTACAATCCTGCGGGGCTGATTTGGACTAACAGGTTCAGCTGGACTTACACACAATATCCTTGGTCAACACGGGCCGACTTGGCTCACTGGGCTGCCCGAATCCAGCCTTATTCTCAGCGGTGACTCTGAACTCGTACTCTGTGCCCTCATTCAGGCCTTGCACCTTGAAGCGCAGGTCAGGAATCATCCTTTTAGAGGCTCGCACCCATCGCATTCCTCGCCTTTCTTTCCTTTCAACACAGTAGCCTCTGATGTCACTTCCTCCATCCTCAGCTGGTCTCTTCCATGAAATAGTGACAGCATTCTTGCTTACATTATCGATCTCTGGAGTAGAGGGCGGGCCTGGAGGACCTATTAGACAAAAAAAAAACCATAAAGGAAAATTATACACCTTACCTTACACCCAGAACTGTGAGAGTTTCATCCTCAGAGCTCCGAGGATTTTTGGCAAATTTCATGCAGAGTTTTAGTTTTAGCTCAGACAGTCAAAAGCCAATGGAGTTCTTGTTTAGGCTTCAAGATGTTTCAGCTGTCAAGAGGCTTCTTCAGTTTGCAGGCTTCAGTATCATCTTTATGTCATTTACATTCTCCTGGTTTTTCCCTTCCTA
>OMMV01177545.1:0-15189 GCA_900302635.1 Chatrabus melanurus | reverse complement strand
GCAAAGGCCTATTAACTCCTCGTTAGTGATCATGATTGACTACAACTGGTAGTTTCTCTTTCCCAGCATAAAAAGGATGTGTTTGACAGCAGTCAATGGACTGACCAATGGGAAGGTCCAAGAAACTCAGTGAATATCTAAGAAGGCGAATTGCAGATTTATACAAGTTGGGAAGGTCTCTTGGAGCCATTTTTAAACCACTGCAGATTCCAAGATCATCAGTTCAACGTCACCATGGACGTTGAACTGATGGTAAAACGTCACCATGGACTGAGAGGGTACCGACCAAGAAAGAAGCCTCTACTCCAAAATCAACACTTTCAACCTAGAGTGGAATTTGCAGGTGCCCACATGGACAAACCAAATGCCTTCTGGAGAAACGTTTCATGGTCAGATGAGACAAAGATTGAGCTATTTGGCCACAATGACAAGAGGTATGTTTGGAGGTGTAAAGGTGAGGCTTTCAAACCTAAGAACACTGTCAAGCAACTGTCAAGCATGTTGGTGGTAGCATCATCCTCAGGGGCTGTTTTGCTGCCAGTGGTGCTGCTGCATTGCACAAAGTGGATGGAATAATGAAGGAGGACTACCTCCATATTCTTCAACTTCACTGCAAATCAACAGCTAGACTGTTGAAACTTGGCCACAATTGGGTGTTCCAACAGGACAATGATCCCAAACCCACATCAAAACTGGTTGTAGGTTGGATAAAGTAGGCTTCTGGAATGGCCTTCTCACAGCCCCAACCTCAACCCTACTGAAAATTTAGGGACTACACTTAAAAGCCGGTTCTGTGCCAGGAAACCAACCAATTTAAATGAACTCTATCAATTCTGCCAAGAAGAGTGGTCAAATATCCAGCGATAATTATGCCAGAAGCGTGTTGATGGCTACTAAAAGCATCTGGTCAAGGTGCAGCTTGCTAAGGGACATTTAACCTAATATTAGTGGGGGTGTATGTATATATTTGAGCCTGTATGTATAATTTTGACCCTGTGTGGATTAGAGAAGGTCCAAAATAAATTCAAACTTGTGCACCCAATTCTTGTTTTTTTAAAAGTCATTAAATATGTGTGCTGTTCAATCATTCCATTCTGGCCAAAGGACCTTTCAAATAAATCATTAAAAGCCCAAAATTACCATGGCATTCATGCCCATGATGAGTGTATGTAAACTTCCGACCACAACTGTATGTAATTTACAGAGCACATTTTAACTTCAGATGGTTATTAATATTTTTGGGGGCAATAATTGAAGGGAACTGAAAGGTATTTCAGGGAAATTGCTGCATAATCCAACTGACAGCAAAGACAGGCTACGCTTGAAATATAAATGAAGTACATACTGACCTGATTATGATGTTCTTTAACCCATTGCTTTTACTATCACACAGCCGTCATCTCAAGTGAAGTGCCACCATTTCCCCATGGATGGTCCCCTCTTGCTGTTTCTGAAAGTTATAAATTCCATATTAACATCTTTTATCTATAATTTAATCTTTTAAATCTATGGATAATTTTTGCGTGTGCTTTTGAAATTCATAAACAGGTAAATGTACTTGTCAAACTGAGTTACTTTCATTTCAAAAACTCAAAGCGCTCTTTTCTTTGACCTGGAAAAAGTCCTCCACATATTTCCTTCCTCAAGGCTAAATAGTTATAACTCTCCATACACAAAGCTAATCATCTTTGACGCTCCTTCAGCTTGTCCAAAACACAAATCCAGACTGGGTAAAAGAGACTTGAGCACATAATCCCTGTCCCGTCAATAATTCAGTTGACACAAAGTTGTTCCAGAGGTACCCAAGGATGCTTTGAAGAGACATAGTCCCAAAGACATTCAAGTCACTGGTGTCATGAGTGTCAGGCCCACAAGGAGACACTGGAAGCAGGAGACCCCTTTGCAGAAGCACACACACAAGGAGCACTAGGATAAAGTAAACCGTTTATTTCATCAAAAACGACCTGTATTACAGCACAGGGACTGATGATAAAAAAAACAAAACAACCCCACAGCAAAAACAGTCCTCTAAATGTTCATGAACTCAGGGGGGAAGGACTTCATGGCTATGGCCAGCGTCAGAATGGAAAACCAAAACAGTCTTTCAAAAACTACAAAGACTGAAGGATAACAGGACAAACTGAGAAACAAAATTATACTGCAATATCTTACCAGAGCTAAGCGTTCAAAGTTCAGATGGCTGTATGTGAGGTGTCTTAGAAAATAACAAACACAAAAGATCACAGAGAGAGTGGTATCCAAATCGTAAGGCAACATCAGTGATCGTTGCACAGGCAGATTTGTCAAGTAGAGAGGATACTTATCAAACATAGGAATCATGAAACTCGGAAAGCACAGGGCATGAGGAACAAGGAAACTAGGAATAGCATGGCAGCAGGGTTCTAAACGTAGTGTCCGCAAGCAGGATCTGACACACGAACCTTAACTATCCAGCTTTGTGTGTCTATCAGAGAACTCTTATTCAAGACATCGGAATTAGGCTAATTAGCTCTCTAACGAGCCACACAGGGAGCGGGGAATTAAGCGCAGGTGCCAACAAGGAAAACTAAGACCAACAAGGAAAGACCAACAACAAAAAAGTACACAAACTAATGCTGACTGAAATACACACAGAAAAACGGGTGATTACAAAGGGAAACCACGGTCTCTTTTCTAAAAAGAGTTCAAACTCAATGCATTTCAGTTTGCTTTTAACTCTTGTTTTGGAAAGAGACTGCCATCAAGTTGGCTCAGAAAAAAAACACCAAATGCTTCATGAGGCATCATTTGGTCATCACTATTTACAGCTGGGTAGACAATGCAGATGAAGTGCCTTGTCCAAGGACACAGACAGGTAACTTTAGCGGTAAATGAACCCAGGTCTCTTGTGTGGCAGTGCAACTCTCACTACTAAACTACCTGGTCCTGGTTTGACAGAAAGCATTTGCACATTTATTTTGGGATTCATTTACTTTTCAAAATATGCATCTGGTCAGATTTGGGAGCATCCAACATATCACGGAACCACCCTGGGTCCTGGATCGCAACCACCACAGTATGCATAATAACAATCATGAAACTAGGAGTTGTACATTGTTAAAATAATTTAAAATGGCATTACCAAGACTAAAAATATATTTACCTCAGGAAAGTTGAATGATATATTATTTGTAGCATGTGATATTCAGGTTTTCAGTGCTGTAGAGTGATAATAACCACTACAGAGAACAACAGGTATTTATTTTGTGAAACAAGGAAGCCTGTGTCTGGTGAAGTGAGAGAGAATGTGTGATATTGCATGATGAAATTATGACGGGACCCGAGAAGTTGTGTGCGATATAATCTCACCAGTTCTGTTTTTGTACCCAAAACATCTGCTTCTGTGTATCCAAGCAGGTTGAGCCAGATTTGTTTAGTTCCTGAAAGACATATCACTCTTCATCCAGAAAAGATTCATCAGTTCTAATGAGCTGATGAATCTTATTGGATACCATGACCTGGATGACTGAGAATCTCCACAGACATCTGCTTCTATGGAACAGTTTGTGCATCAGGAGTGCAATAGACCAGAGCTTCCAGCACGACTACTCAGTAATTATAGTAGATACAGTGTAAATGGATGTATGAGGAATGATTTGAAAATGGAAGCAGTCCTAAAGGTACAGAGTGCAGAGCCGTTGTATTTAGTGTCTTCGTTTATCAAGTGTGTGTTTTGGTTGTAACATGAATTACACCAATTAGACTGCCATTTATCATTGTCAACGCCAACCAGTCACTCACCAACAAAGCAGTACATAAATTTATCTTGGCGAAATCATGAAAATAAATAACTCAATAGTACTTTCTACAAACGCATTTGATTAAAAAAAGTATATTTTCTTACCTTGAATTGACAATTTAGAGACAGAATGTCCTTGGACAGCTTTGAACTGGAGGTACTAACTGGGGCTATGTAATGCTTAAAAGTCCTCCGTGCATGCAAAACTTTGTAAACCTGTGCATAAATAAAGATATGGCTATTAAGTATGCTGGCAAAATGTAAAATCAACTCATTATTTCTGTAGCTTTGTTACGTGCTGTTGTATTTACATTCATGCATTACAAGCTAACATTATGATCAGCAGTGCTCCTGATCATGCTGGTGCAGTTTGTCTTTCTTTACTTAAAAAAAAAAAAGAAAAACAAAAGCAAAAACAACTAGAAAGGCACTCGGAGAGTGCAAAGCCCAACAAGCCCAAATAACTTTTCTATGTGATACTATCTCAGGATGTGCAAGCCCACGGTTTTGACACAATAAGTGATTCAAGTTTGCTTCACCTTGACTTGGACATTCAGGGTCACTCAAGGTCATTTCTAATGGTGTCTGACTTGCTACTAATGTTCAATAGTAACCATGGGTCTATCGGCTCTATTTCTGGAGTTACAGACCCTTGAAATGATTTTCCCATGTATTTGCATTGGGGAAAATTTCAACGTTTGATTGACAGTGATATTGACCTTCAAGGTCATCCAAGGTCAAATCCAATGGCATATTTAGAAAGGCCACATATGACTTCCTACTCATGTCTAATAGTAACTATGAGCTTATCTTGCACCGTTTAGCCAATATAAGCGATCAAATGTTTGAGTGACCTTGACTTTGATATTCAGGGTCACTCAAGGTCATTTGAAAGCCCATGTCTGACTTGCTACTAATGTTCAATAGTAACCATGGGTCTATCGTCTCTATTTCTGGAGTTGCAGACCCTTGAAATGATTTTCCCATGTATTTGCATTGGGGGAAAATTTCAAAGTTTTGCCATTTTGTAATACTATGACCCTGGCTGTTCAAAAGTTAATTGGTTCATCCTTGGTTGAAAGGCAAGTTATGTGCCAAATTTGGTTGAAATCCGCCAAGGCGTTCTTCAGATATTTTGTTAACGGCAGATGGACAGACAGATGGACGGACAGACACATGGAGGCAAAAACAATAACCCTGCGACTTTCGTCGGGGGGCTTAATAACCCCACGACTTTCGCCCAAATAACTTTTCTATGTGATACTATCTTAGGATGTGCAAGCCCACAGTTTTGCTACAATAAATGATTCAAGATTGATTGACCTTGATATGGACGTTCAGGGTCACTCGAGGTCAAATGTAATAGTGCCTTTTGACAGCCCATATATGACTTCCTACTAATGTTCAATAGTAACCATGGGTCTATCTGCTCCATTTCAGGAGTTACACGTCTTTGAAATTGCTTTGGGCGAAAATTGAAAAGTTTCACCATTTCGTAATGCTATGACCCTGGCTGTTCAAAAGTTAACGGTTTCATCCTTGGGTGAAAGGCAACTTGTGTGCCAAATTTGGTTGAAATCCGCTTTGGCATTCTTGAGATCTTTTGTTGACAGACAGAAAGACAGACAGGTACACAGAGGTGAAAACAATACACCCGCGACTTTCGTCGGCAGGCTTAATGAGAAAGAATAATAAAAATTCTCACTTGTGTTTTTCACCAGTATTTCTTCGGTTCATGTACATCTATAAGGCATTTGCACGGCAGCACAGAGGCTCACATGCACCATAGAACCATATAAATATGGCTATGGCTGACTCACTGCAAGTAGAACCATTCAGTGATGGCGGCGCTGGCTCCTTGGTGGCACACAGTCATGGGATGACTCAGCCTCAGCCCTCTCGTTCTTTCTTTATCGTTTGCGTATAATTGCCGCATTTCCATGGGGATGACACTTTAGCGCTTAGTGTCAATGCTGTCACCGGCCCTGTTGGGAGATGAACCTAACATGCATGTTTTGGTGTTGGGAGGAAACTGTAGAGGAAACCCACGCGGACCTCTCACTAATTGACAACTATAATGTAGTAATACAGAATTATTACTGTAATTGATTCAGTTCATTTTAATGCTGCAAGAAATATAAACGGCGCACATTTGCTACGCTCATATTTGTTTCCCTTTATGTCTTCACTTAGAGGATTTTGGTCTTTGCATGCAAGTGGGGCGGAGGGGGTGAAACCCCAGTTTGTTACAGTTTCATTTGACGGCGTAACTAAGCCATAAGTGATGGAGCCACAGTAGGAAATGCTGTGACAGTTTGGGGTCACTGAGTGGTGACACAAGTATAATTTTAACAGCTGAGCATGTACACAAACAGCTGCATGCTATGCTGCATGACACCCTTGATGTGCTGATTAACAACTTCCAGCCAAAAAAAACCAAATGTGAGAGTTTTGAAAGTTCCAAACTTTCAGAAAGTTTAGTACTGTCAGTTCAAATCAATACATATTGATAGCTGTGTGTATACATGGACTGGGTGTTGGGTAGGGTTGTGGAAATCAGTGGCTTTGGTGCCTTTGTTGGCAAGGAAAGGTTTACTGACCTTGACTTTGCGGGTGATGCTTTGATCTTTGCACAATCAATAGATACTCTGATTGCAACACTTAAGAAGCTGAGTGAGGAATTGCAGTATATGGGTTTGCGATTGTCCTAGATGAAGACTAAGATCCAGGCTTTCACTGACTTCCTGGATTCGGCCATCAAAAGTGTGTCTGCATATGTGCTGAAAGTGTTGAACTTGTCGAGACATTTACTTATCTTGGCAGTGACATTCATGTCTCTGGGTCCTCGGCCTTTGAGATTGAGAGACCCATGGGAAGAGTTTACGGAGTCATGAGGTCGGTGGACAGAAGTGTTTGGCGATGCTGCTACTGTTCCAGGAGAAAAAAGGTCCAAGTCTTTAGGGTCCTGGTGCTTCCAGTCTTATACTGGTTATTATGGTTGTAAGACTTGGACATTAACCAGTATTAACTGAATGTCTTTGGTACTAGATGTCTTCGGAGAATCCTTGGGTACCGCTAGAATGACTTTGTGTCAAACAAACAGTTGCTTATGGAGACTAAAGCCTCTCTCACACAGAAGGTGTGTGCATGGTGTGTGTGCTGTACTTGCTGGCACTCGCTGCCAATGCCAGCGACTGCGCGTGCGTGGCGTTCAGTGACGTTTAACTTAGCATGTAACCTGGGCGTCATCTGCTGCTTCCTGACCAGTGTTTTTCAACTTTGTCTGTTTTGTTTTTTTTTCATTTTATCTTGGACTTGGAGTTTCTGAACAACCTGGTACTTTCCAGCCTGTCACACAAATGGGGTGTGCGTGGCGTGTAAGGGGCCACTGCGTAACAAGTGAAGATGAGTGGTGACTGTTTTGGTCATGTTCCAAACACTCGCCACACCATGGCGAGTGCTGGCAGCCGTATGGCGTTGTGTGATGTGTTTGTGGCGGATAGTGGCGAGTTTGGTGGCGAGTGCTACATGCCCCTAAATGCCATAAACACACCGTCTGCGTGAGAGGGGCTTAAGAAGAGGAGTATCACTTGCATTGTGAGGGAATGTCAGCTATAACGTATTGGCCATGTGGTGTGTTTCTCTGTGTGCAATCCAGCACACAGGTGCCTCAGTGTCGAGGACCATAGGGGCTGGAGAAGTTCAAGGGGACACCTATGCTTCACCTGGCTGCGGATAGATGGCTACTTTCAAAAGGTGGTGTGGACCGGGTGTCTGCCTGGGTGGTTGCCATCTAGGACCCAAGGTGGTTCCATAGTGTAGAGGATGCGGCAACGCGTGATTCCAGCGCATGCTCCCAGACCTGACCTGACAAGTCTTCCTTCATACTAAATTCACATGTTTCTCATAAAGCCTATAATAGATCCGTCATTGTTGAAGCTATCCCTCGGGAATCGAGGATGATGGTCCCCTAATCTTTGGTGGCGTGGTGGACCCTGAGATTCTGATTCGATTTGGAGATACCTGTGTTTGAATTTGTTTAACGTGGGGATGTCATTGCACGCCGACACAGACACGGTCCTTGACAGCTCTTCAACCAGGTTCAATGGCAGGGAGTCCCCAACGTTTGGGGTTGGAACATCTGCTGCAGCCTTCCTCCACTTTCACAGCCGTTGGGTGTCCTGATGGATTCCACCTCTTCCGGCTGATCCACCATTTAGGACTTAATTCACCAGAGCCCCTTTTGCCGTCATCTTTTCAGGATTCCTATTGAGCCTTCACAGCTACCGTAGCGGCCCGGGATCCAAGGATCCCACCGTACTTCGCTCCAATAGGCAGTCCCTTACTTGATCCGTTGCCCAGGTGCCACGACGGGGATGTGGGGTTGGACTACTGGCGCTCAAATACATCCATGGGTTTGTTAAACATATTTGCCTCTGCTGACAGAAGTTATGTTTGAGTATTCAAAAACCTCATGACCATTTCTATGAAACTCTGTGAAAGGGTGGTGATGCAGATCTATGTCCAGAAAATTTTTCTCACTTTTGCCAACAATGCCAGATGCCAGCAATTTGATTTTGAACAACAGAGAAGATGTGAGGAGGCCTATAGTGTAACAATCCTTTACCAGCCCCAGCTGGCAACATAGCTTCTCGTATGAACAATCAAACCACCACAATCATGCATTTCCTCATTACCTACAGTATTTCTCCAATTCCCATATACATACGTACATGGAAGGTTATCTTACCATATGTGTAACAAAGTGGCCCATTGTGATGATTTGGAGACTGATCTTTTAATCTTTTTTCATGCTCTATTTGATTGATTACTTGTGTTTTTACATGTGCTAGCTGCAGTGCAGATTACATCCTTCTGCTATACAGCATGATGCCGTAATTAAACTGCAAAGAAGCGTCCTCCCATCGGATTGGTTACGATGCCCGCGCTGAAATGAGGCCTTAGAGCAGAACACAGCTGTTGGTCTGGATGTTCTTTTATAGCTTCCTTTAAAATGAGTACATTATCACTGTGTAGGAGGACAGCTCTGCAAGAAAACTAGCAAATTAAAATCGAGTTGCTCTTGCTTTTATCAACCCAGCCCTGCAGAGTATCCCATTTGCTTTACTGTTTGCAGTATAACAAGAATCGAGGTGGGAAAAGTCAATCCAGTTTGATTTTACCAGACGGATGAAGATTTGTATCAGAGGAGCTTGTCGGAGCTATAAATAGGCTTCCTGACAAGAGCCCAACGGAATTCCACCGGAATCCACTAAGCCAAACGTCTGGCAACCTGTCTGTCCAATATTCCTGACCTTCTGCCAGTTTATCACAAACATGAAAGCTTCCATTTCACCATTGCTTCACACTGTGCCGATTCCAGGATCTTTTGTATTTCTGGTAAACAGCTTTTATCTTTTAATCCATATTGCTCAGTGATCAGATAGCTCAGCAACACCACACCCCAGTTCAAAGTACCAGGCATGTAGAGAAAATGATACCTGGGCTTTTGAACAGTCAAGTTCAATAAAAAAAAAAACGGAACTAATTTCCATCACAGCCATTTCCCTGTATTTTAACATGGGGCCAGAAAGTTGACCTTGACCTCTGACCTTGATTGTTGACAGATTCTAACCAAAATCAAATCACTTCTTCCCGTCCATAAGCCCAATGTAGCATCAAGTTTGATCAGAATCAGAGTTGTCGCTCTTATATCTTAAGGTGGTATCTCATTGAGAGACGACTGTTTGGTGACTGTGATGACTGCATTTTTAGACGACTGCTAGACGAATTTGGCCAAGTTTTTTGTGACATTGGGGCGACATATTTGCCACTTTTTGATGACCATTTAATGAATTAGATGACCGCTGGGTGTCTTGTTGAAGAATATTTGATGAATATTTGCTGGTCTGTCGTCCTCAAGTCAGTAATTAGTCGCTAACGACTGGCGACCGCATTTCGACCATGAGCCAACCTTGTAGCAAATGAAGCGAACCGGGCGACTGAAACAGACCGTGGTTGAATTGGTAGCGGTCTTTTGAAGACTCCTTGGCGAGTGAAAAGACTAGTTAGAAAAGACTAGTTAGTTAGAGACAAGTTAGCAAAAATGAGCAGTCGTTCATTCGCTTCCAAGGTTTTGAACATTTTCAAAATCCGCAGGCAAATGAAATCAAGGCGAGCAACTAATTGGCGAATGGTGATACTGATTCTGACTACTTGGAGAATAATTTGACTACACTGAGACCAAGAGCCGAATTAGACAAATGGCCATTTGTCTCAGTCGCCAATCGGTCGCACGCCCATTGAGATGCCGGCTTTAGTAACAAACATGCATAGTTACATAGAGACTAAGGTGATCACAATACCATATGCCTCTTGCGGCATTGTTAAAAATGGTAGTAAAACTCAATTTTAACATTTATGTGTTTTTCTGATTCAGTCCCCATTTCACTACATTTAGGAGTTTTTTGTTTTTTTTTAATTAAAAGAATTATAGTTACCACATCAGCCTAATATACATAGAGTGTTACAGTATCTCCAGTGGTTCTAGGTCCTGAGAATCACTGCTGACAGTTTGCCTGTTTTCACTCTCCTTACAACATCTAGGTGTGGATGTGCCTTGTAAGCACTGGCATGTTGACTTGACTTGTTCTCCTGCAGACCCACCAATGCTAAGAGAGTTTTGTGGGTTTTTTCTGGCTTCAGAAATCAACACTTCATTCTTTGCTGCCATTCAGAGACACTGCTGTCAGAGTACCACATTACATGTAGTTTCTTTTCTGCAAGCTGTTTCATCGCCCTGTGATAGATTTTGGACAGAAAGTCCAATATTCATGTGCACGTTGTTGAATTCAGTCCTATTAAATTAAATCTATATTCTAACAGCCACTTTGACAAGACATAGTGAGCACTCTACTACTGTACGTGTCCTCCATTGACTACCTTTAGCTTTTGTTGGTCCCTCTTTGGTGATTAACAATATCTGGCTTCTTTTCATCAGGGAACATGCATGCGTTTTCACACTTGCTTTCATATTGACTGCTTCACCATTGTCCTTTTCCCATCATGCATTGCTCATCTACACAGTCACCCTGTGCAGTGATTTAACACTAGCATTATTACCAACAGTGGCACCGCAAAGCTCCGCCAATGTCCTGCGAGCGAATTCTTGGATTTACCGGAGGAAAGGTAAGTTTTCTTGCAGCAAAACATTTTCCTTGGGTTTCGAATACCTATGACTGCCCAATCATTCCCCCTTTCCTGTCATACATTACGCATCTGAAATGTGCCATACTGTAGCTCCATTGAGGTCCTGCAAGCGGCATAGAGCTCACTGGATTTATTGCAACTTATTAGTGATTTCTTGGACTTATGTAGTTTGTCCAGCAGAGGGAGATCCGACTGCATTATTTACAATGCTGTCAAGCATGGCTAGGACCCCCATCAACCATTGGTCACATTAGCTACAAGAAACTGAGGCAAAGCGACCAGCTGCCATTCATTTTCAATCAAAGTGGGTGTTTTACAGCGACAAGAGACAAGTGGTCGCTATGCTGCCAGCGAGGCGGGGCCAAAATATACGAGAAGTCTATTTAATGCAAATGCGGTGAAATGTGACATGGCAACTGCCAACTGCCGGTTGGTTGGTTGCTGGTGATATTTATACTTATTTATGATAAAGTTCATGTTTAAACTGTAAAACATCAAGCCTCAATTACATTTCTTTGTCATAAGGCTTTGATAACGAAATGTTGAGAATCATTGACATTTTTTATGTATATATCGGCAGATATATCTGTATCGAAAAAATTTTACACCTTAATATAGGTATTGGCCCCTAAAAATCCATATTGGTCGGGCTCTACTATAAATGTAATTCCATCTAATGTCAACATTGAGTGAAGTACAGTATTTACATTACACTTTGATGATTCATATCTGTACGGGGCTTATATTTTAAAATAATTGCAATATTTTGTTACTTATCTCTGTGTTGATATATGGCTAAACCATATATTGGTACAAAATCACACATCACCGCATCCACCACGCTACGGAACTATCTTGGGTCCTGGATAGCAACCACCCAGACAACCGGTCCATCCCACCTCTCAAAAGTCACCATTTATCTGCCACAGTCGGATGAAACAGATCATACCGTCAGAAACACGCCACATGGCCAAAATGTTGTAGCTAATTATCCCTCACGATGCAAGTGGTACTCCTCATCTGAGTCTCCTTAAGTAAACGCTCATTTGTCAGTGTCATTCCAGTGGTACCCAAGGATCCTCCGAAGAGACCTTGAAGTTCGGCTGTGAACCTTGCGAAAAAAAAAAAGCAACAGGTTAACATATTTTCAGTGTGGTAGAAGCACACAGAGACTTTCATAAGAGCTCAGCGGGCTCCGCAGAGCGCTGTTTTCAAGTCATTAACATGTGACACGGGGTCACTATTAAACACAGCTTTGCTTCACAGGTCCAAAGTCAAAAATATTACAAACCTCGGGGTGAAATGGAAATCTAATCAGCGAGGGGGCCTCGCATATTGTGCGTGCACTGCTTTGAAATGACAAACCGACAGATCCATTCAGTGTCATGTTAAGTCTCATCCCTTTTCCTCTCTGCTTGGCTGAGCTCATCCTGCGAAATACTATTCTACAGCGGACAATAAAAACTTTATCTCTCGCTCTCTCTTTCTCTCTCTCTTGCAGCCTTCTGAAGTGCTATTGTATGACACACAATAAGATCCACTCGCTTTCCTTCTATCTTTCTCGTCCTCCTAATCACTATTGTGTAGCAGACAATGCAACAGCTGCCTCTGCTGCACAGCGATGGGACGGTGGGGTGTCAAGCCATTCAGCAAAACACGCCGGCTGACAATGACATTTCATTTAGGGACTCTTGGCTTCTGTGTGTGTGTGCGTGTGCATGTGTGCGTGTGAGTTGATGGATTGTTACAGCGTACCTCTCCCGCTCTTTGACTCTGAGGCTTGACTTTATGTCACTACCTGCATTCTTACATTATGCTCTGCAGAAAGCTCCTTTCCCACTTTCTGTGGAAGACGTGTGTCCTCATGCAGTATTCCCTTCTGGCTCTGTATTGCAATTGAAGACAGTATTGATGATATCCCAAAAAATGTGTCCCTGTTTCTGCCTACTCCCCACTGGTGTCATGCATATGTATACTCCTGTAAGTAGTATAAGCGTGATACTTCATTTACCCAAATGTGCATTCCCATTGGATTTATACTTCTGTGTTATATTGTATGATTACAGATAATCTTATGACTGAAAAAGTATTTATTTTGGGGGAATTCCAATGCCAATGTAACGAGTTTGCTTTGTGAAAGCTTGCAGACGACATAAAGGAGGAAGTACATGTGCATGTGCACAAGGTTCTGCGCTCATGCTGCATTCAATTGACACTGGAAATTCATGATTTCCAACTTGGAGCTAGGAAAAAAAAAACCTTTTAGAGTCTAATAAAGCTCATATATGCTATAGCCATGCTGCTCTGTGCATATGATACCGTCAGATCTCAGAAGTGAGGCAGAGTAGGTCCTGATTAGCACTTGGCTGGGACACTGCTTGGGAACACCAGGAGCTGTGAGCGTGTTTCTCCATGTAGAACTGGAATGGCATCAGGAAGGGCTTCTGGCGTAAAACTTGTGACAAATCCCTCTGCAGATTTGTACCAGGTCCACATTGGTGAAACGGAGCAGCTGGGGCAACTGAATACAAAAAAGAAAAAGCCATGATAAAAAATATTCAGCCACTGTCTTATTTTGAGAAAAAAATGCCTAATTTTAAATGCCTGATTAAAATTTGTTCTTAATTCAATTTGTGAATTCAGTTATTTATTTCCCATTTAAACTACCGTAAATCCATTATTTATGATTTGAAAAAGTTTTTTTTCCAATGAATGGTTTGTTGTTTTTTACATGCATTTTTAATTTGAAGTATTTAGTGATGAATTTATATTTGATTTTCGAAATTATTTTTCTAATTCCTCATTTTATTGCCCATTAAAATGTAAAAAAAACAAACTTTATAATTTAGTCTATTTCTTTATATATTTATAAATTAATTTGCAAACATTTATTAATGCCTATGTCATATTGTACAATTGGTAATTAATTAAATTAAATAATAAATTAATAGTAATTGTGAAAACTTTTACTATTTCAGTGACACTCGTGGTCCTCTATAATATGACTGTAAATCCTTTATTTAAATACAAAGAAGCACAGTTAGAGTGGTGACAAAGAAAATCATTTTTATGACTTCAATGGTAAAAAATGAAAAGGGACTACACCTATAATTGGGGGAAAAAGTTAAAGGATTTTTTTTTTTACCATATGACATTATTGTGTAATAAAGTAACCACACAGAAAACAACACTGTGTTACTGCAATAATGTGATGTGAAAGGGCAAGTTCTCTGTTTTTGCAACTTTGATCATACTAAAACATTATCAATTAAGACTGAGTGCTCCACTCACCTTTGCCAATTATAAGCTAAATCTTATTTTCAAAAATATTGCCAAAAAGGAAATAAATGGGTGTCAATAGGCCACCATCAGTAGAGCTCTAATTGAACCCAAAATTGCACTTTTTCCAACCTTAAAATTGTGTGGTGTAGCAATTAGATACGGTCGGCACACAGGCTCTATAAGTGCTGTGGGGAGTGAAGGCAAAGTCTCCGACTTCTTCCAAGAGAATTCTGGTGTTTGCCAGTGATGCGTTTTGGCTGCTACTCCGTTCAGTGGACTGAGTCTTGGGTAGTTTTGTGGAGTCTAGCAACAGAAGGGCCAAGATCATTAATGACTAAAAAAACAAAAACAATTGGGTGCACAAGTTTGAATTTATTTTGGATCTTCTCTAATCCACACAGGGTCAAAATTATACATACAGGCTCAAATATATACATGCATTCACTTAAATCTTTTAATAAGTTATGCTGAAGGTTCTTCAATGTCTTTTAACATGACAAGGCCTATTAACTCCTCATTAGTGATCATGATTGACTACAACTGGTAGTTCCTCTTTGCCAGCATAAAAAGGATGTGTTTGACAGCACTCACTGGACTGACCAATGGGAAAGTCTGAGGAACTCAGTGAAGATCTAAGAAGGTGAATTGTAGATTTACACAAGTTGGGAAGGTCTCTTCGAGCCATTTCTAAACAACTGCAGATTCCAAGATCATCAGTTCAAACAATTGTTCATAAGTACAAGTTAGTTGAATGTGTCACTACTTTGCCAAGGTCTGGAATAAGACACAAACTGTCACCCTCAGATGAGAGGAAATTGGTTTGGATGTTCAGGAACCCCCAAGGCTCAGGCTGTCCATGAACTGGAAACTGCTGGAACACCAGAGTCACTGTCCACAGTGAAGCAAGTTTTTCCTCGCCA
>OMMV01177543.1:0-11881 GCA_900302635.1 Chatrabus melanurus | reverse complement strand
TATATGTGGGAATGATTGACATGGTAATTTTGGGCATTTAATGATTTCTTTGAACTGTTCTTTTGCCAGAGTGGAATGATGGAATGATTGTACAGCATACATCATTAATGACTTTAAAAAACAAGAATTGGGTGTACAAGTTTGAATTTATTTTGGATCTTCTCTAATCCACATAGGGTTAAGATTATACACACAGGCTCAAATATATACATACACCCCCACTAATAGTTGGTTAAATGTCCCTTAGCAAGCTGCACCTCAACCAGACATTTTGGCAGCCTTCAACAAGCTTCTGGCATAATTCTGGCTGGATATTTGACCACTCTTCTTGGCAAAATTGCCATGACCATTCATCATGCCCATGATGAGTGTATGTAAACTTCTGACCACAACTGTACACACACACACATACATATATATATATATATATATATATATATATAGTATGGCTCATACTTGCTCGTATTTGCTGACATGTCACACAAAATCTCACAATTGAGACGACAAAATTGAGCAGATTAGATTAGCAGATTAGACAGACTATATGTTTCTGGTGAGGCTGACAGCTTTTATCAGCTGTTTAGAAACAAATTGCATGGGTGCTTTTTTATGAAAAGAGTTGGCTGAAGCATTTCTGTTCTTCACCTCACCTGAAAAGAAAAATACTACATTTCGAGATGTGGGTCACAGAATTTCAAACACAGTCTGATATTTTTCCCAGGGTGTCTTTGGTCGCAAGAGTGTGACAGCGGCCTTCCTTGAATCTGTCACACAGTGCGACTTGAGACCACAGTTTGAGACAGCAAACATAACATTGAGACAACAAAGATAACGCCACATTTCTTTCACAATGCTAATCTTTCATCTGGGACAGCCGAAAATCGCACAGTGTATTCCGCAAGACAACATTGTATCCATCATTCTCCAGTCAATCACTGTTGAGGACACACCAAAGATCTGTATCTGCCCTCTGTCAGTCTTTCCATAGTCACATTTGAGGATGCGCTGAAATGCTGTATCTGCGCTAGGGCAGATACAGATTTATATCAGGCCAGTGTAATGTGCATATTTTACAATATATAAATGATATATATATATATATGTATATATATTATATGTTATCATGTGGCTGTTTTGTATCGGCCCTTGTATCTGTCCGAGGCTGTCCATATCAGCCCAAGCCTGTAGACGAGAGCTGATGTGGACGCTGAGGGCAGAATCACGGACCGATACAAAACAGCCATGTGATAACCATTTTATCATTAATATATTGTCCCGGTGTATCGTTGGACTTATGTAAGACTTTAAATTTGATGTGTGCAGACTGTACATGTAAAACAGTCAGGATACACTCAGAATGAAACGTCATCACAAGGGAATAAGAAGCTCACCATAGATAGAACAAAGTTCATTTATTAGAACAGATCAGACAGACTGTATTTTGCTAGTGAGAGTGACTGCTTTAATCAGCTGTTCAGAAATAAACTGCATGCTGTTTTGTTTTCTTTTTTTCATTGGGCTGGAGCTGTTTTTCCCCGCACCTGCGAGAGAGAGAGAGATAGAGAGAGAGAGAGATTCACATTGCGTTTGGCACTGTTTAGCTTCCATACCCATAAGAGAGAGAGGGCAACCGAGCGAGAAAGAGCGCATGCACGGGAGAGAGGGACAGACAGAGAGAGAGAGAGAGAGAGACAGCCAGTAACACTTTTTTTTTAATGAGCTGAAGCTGTTTTCTCCCCGCACCTGCCAGACACACACACACACACACACACACACACACACTGAGCGAGAGAGAGAGAGAGAGCGCGTGCGAGAGAGTGAACGAGCGAGACAGAAAGATAGAGTGAGAGAGAGAGAAACCGACCATCTGTCACACAGCGCAACGTGAGAGCACCCTTTCAGTGCAACAAAAGCTAACGACACATTTCTTTCACAATCTTTCATCTGGGCCAACTGAAAATCGCAGTGTTTATCGCAAGACAACGTTACATCTGTTATTCTACAGCCAATCACCGTCGAGGACGCAGCAAAATCTGTATCTGCCTGAATCTGTCTGTAGCCAATCACATTTGAGAATGTGCTGAAACTCTGTCTCTGTCCTCGTGCAGATATGAGATGCAGCTTTTTGGCCCGCTGTGACCGACTGTATCTGTGATTTTTTACATCAGGCCAGTGTCGAAGGGATATTTTACAATTTATTAATTATAGATAGATAGATAAAACAAAGCAATATGATTTCATGCCAAGACAGAGCACTCCAGACGCAATATTTGTGATAAGATTATTGATGGAGAAATACAGAGAAGTAGTAATGTTTTCCATTACTTAGCAAAGTTCCAGAAAGTTGAGAAACCAAAGTGAAGCCCCTGGATCACGTTTGCCTTGGCATCATTGTCCTGTCTGACAAAACACTACATTTAACTATACTCGTCAACGCCAGAGGGGTTAGCATTACAATCAGTGCTGTGAATCAATATGTGGGCATTCACATTTCTTACGTAAGTAGTCAGAAAGTAGAACGTGTTTGATTATTTTGGGGCAAAGTTAAACCGGCACTTTTTTTCCACCAGTGTTTTTTCAAGACAAGGTGAATTAAAAATAGAAGAGCAGGTATTGGTAGACGCCGATGTTTTCGACACGATGAGCAGTGTACAGAGCCCGTCTTTAGTCTGTAGCTGAGATCAGATGTCCAGTTCGACTGCAGCTGACCTGAAACGATAGTGCCAATTCAGCATGTAGGAGAACTGATACGGATATTCATGTTTCGAGCGTACTCTGTTATGTGTGTGTGTGTATTTGTGGGTGCATGTGGTATTTCCGTGCACAGTTGGAAGTGTTATAATCACAGTATGTGTCTCAGTAATGCTTCAATATGCGCATGATCTTGTGCATTCTTGTGAATAAATCCTAAGTACAATTGAGAGCCTGACAGAAGGGATATTTGCGCGAGTCTGCTCGTGATTAAACAACTGTGAACACTGGACAAACAGCACTTTGTTTAAACGCACACTGCATTTAAACAATTCTTGGCATCCTTGATTGCTTAAACAGTCTAATGACAGCGCAAATCTTGATTAATCACATTGACTCACATTTTACTTCCATCTACACGTGCATTCGGGTTGGTAAGTATTTTGACAGTGACACAATTTCAACACCATCAAAATGAAGTTGAAACAATCAAGATGTGCTTGTACTGAAGACTTTTAGCTTTAATTCAAGGGGTTTAACAAAAATATTGCATTAACTATTCAGGAATTGTAGACATTTTTGTACATTGTCTATTTTGGGAGCCCATAAATAAATGGACAAATTGATATAATTCTAAATTTAAGGATGGATGAAGGAGGAAGAGGAAGTTGTTATAACTCGGCGGTACATTGTCGAATCTACCCAAAACTTCACATGTGATGAGAGTCGCAGCCTAAAGACTAGAAAATGTCAAAATTCAGTTTTAGTTATAGCGCCACCTGCTGGCGACAGGAAATTACATGTTCTATGCTTTGATGTACTTCTTCAAGCAGATTAATCACATCTTCCTCAAATTTGGTCAGAGGAGCCTTAACACCTTGATGATGCAATATTATGAATATTGTGAGGTTTCACCAAAGGGCGTGGTTGTGGTGGTGCGGCAAACATTGATCCTTCGCCATGACACAGGAAGTTGACATAACTCAATCATACTTTGTCCAATCAGCTCCAAACTTCACGTTTGATGACAGTCACAGCCAGAACACATCTGTATGTCAATATGCACATGAGTGTCACAAAATAGCTCCCTCTAGAACTTTTCAACAAAGCAGCCCTTGCTGTACATTTCAGCTAGATTTGTGAAAATTGAGACACGTGTGTATCATATCAAGATCTACAAAAAAGCCTCCTAGTGCCATACTCTAAACCCAAGAGGAAGTCAGCCATTTTGAATTTAGCGGCCATTTCATGGCCATTTCCAGGTGTAGTACTTGAATACACTCATCCTTGGGATTTTACGTGATCGACTTTATATTTGGTTGGTAAATATCTAAGGACCTTTGTGATGAAAAGTTGCTCAAAGTTTTAGCTTCTGTCAAGCGGTTTGGCCATGGCGGCGTGGCAAATTTTAATGTTTTGCCATGACACATCAAGTTGCTATAAGTGTACATGCTCGAATCTGACACATCCTTCACATGTTTGACAAGATTCCATACCTGAACATAACTATATGACAATAAGCACATGCATACGGAAAAACAGCTCAATAGTGTCCCCTACAAATATTCAATGAAGCAACCTCGCAGTATGTTCCACGTGGATTTACAAAATTTGGTAGACATGTGTATCATATTAAGATCTACAAAAAAAAGCCTTCTGATGACATACTGTAAACCCAACAGGAAGTCAGACATTTTGCATGTAGTAGCCATTTTCTTGTGATCTCCACACATTGTACTTTAACAAACTCCTCCTGCGGAATTAATCAGATTGTCTACAAGTTCTACCAAGCAGCGTGTGGCGTTGAGCCTGCAGTCACCACAGCCCCTGACTGGTGTGGAGTTCGAGGGCCCAATCATCACTGCTTGCAGTTGTAATTTGATTTCAAATCCAATGTGGTGGTTTACACACGCACAAAAAAAAAAGAAAAAAAAAAAAAGGAAGCGCAATTGTCCAAATACTTATGGACCTGAGTACTTTTTGGGACTCAATGTCTTCTCTCTCGTTTGAGTTGACTGACATTCATGAGGATGCCAATGCCTTGTCCCACATCAAACATCGGTTTGAGTGCATAATATAAGTAGCGCACAGAGCCTGAATTTGCATAACACCACCTAAAGGTGGACATGCCTTGATTTGCATATTCATTACCTTGAGGCATGTCGTCTCTCTGTGTCAGGATGAGAATCAACATTAAAGCAGCGCTGGAAGGCACCGCACGGTGAATCAGGCAGAGTGTCCACGCACAGAAACGAGAACCTCGTGTCGTGTTTCCCTCTGTTACATCAATTATAATCTGGAATGACAGCTGTTGATGACCTACGCCACACGTGTGCCAGCAGCACTGTCTCAATTATACGGCGTGAAATTGTAAGCATTTGATTTCTGCTTGAACTTTCGGAGCGCCACGCTTGTTTGCGCTTGAACAGTGTTAAGCCCACCACAAGGCAGTGTGGGCACTTTGGCTGCTGTAAGTAGGTGGCAAAGATGGAGGATGCCGCTCACAGGCCCCTGAATCTCATTTTCCATTTTGTGTTGTCAAGACCAAAGCAGAGGTGTACTTGGCAGCATATACTGCCACAGCCAAGGAAGTCAACAAATTTGTGGCTTAGTCAAACCCAGTGTTGCATAAAAAGCCTCTCAGTGGAATTCTGTGAGGACTCACTGCAGCTAGTGAGAGAAACAAAAATACATTATATGACATCATAACTGTAATGGTTATATTCGCCAAATAGCACATTACGTCTTTCTTTTGTGACCAATTCAAGACATGAAGAGTCCTATAGGGGTATTCGATTGCATTCATTACATTTGTGTGTCATGTGTTTGTCATCTTTACAAGTGGATTTCACTTGTATATATATATATTGTATCCGAAGTGCAATGCCTATTGACTAAAACACACACAGCGTGAGAAATACACTGACTGGCCACTTCATTAGGCACACCTGCTCAACTGCTCATTAAAGCAAATACAGTGGACACAGAAAGTCTACACATCCTTGGGCTTTTACAATTTTAATTTCTGAATGCCATTTTGAAAGAAAACAAAATTCAGGATTCTCTATATTAAAATTTGTGGAGTTCAGTTGCAAATCCATCTAAGTCCATTCTTTGTTAAATGGAGGAAAATGCAATTTAAAATGGGAATTTAAAGGAAAAACGCATTAGAAAATCCACAGATTTCCATAAATAAAATTAAAATCTTATGTTCAAATTCTTTAATATTTTGCACTTGGAAATGTTCATGTTTCCATCCCCTGACTTGTCGAAAGAAAACTTGCTGTAAAAAGTGATGATTTGCTTGCATTATACTAAAGGGTGCCTTAACTTATGCACCCCATAATTTTGGCTTTGATATTTTTTATTTAATTAAAATCAAGTTGCAAAGATTTGTTTTCAGTTTGATTTTAAAGAGGATAATTTTAGAAATTTTAATATTGAGAAGCCTGAATTACTTTTTTTCTTGAAACCGCATGAATAAATTAAAATGTGTAAAAGCCGAAGGATGTGTCGACTTTCTTTATCCACTGTATATAATCAGCCAGTCACATGGCAGAAACTCAATGCATGTAGATACTGTATGGTCAAGAGGAATGCACAGTTTACCTAATGAAAGAACATTTTGTAAACTTGACCTAAATATCTTGTCTTGTTTTTTTTTGTACGATGGGCTTGTATGAACGTGCCACTCTACATTCATGAAATGTTCATAAATCCAGATAATTGCATAAACTACATGTGCAAACCTGCTGAATTCCAACTGTTTGCTTATCAGCATGCATTCACGAGCACTGTGAATTGCCATAAGTAACGCTCCAAAATACCAAATAAGGCTATGCACCCCACCCATATATGTCATGTGTGTCAGGATGTATATGGGCGGACAACAAGATCCGCAACATCAACAAGGGACTCTTTTTTTTTTTTCTTTTTTTTTTTAAGAGGAACTTTAGTAATCAGACATTGATGTCCCTTATCTGAGAAACACAGAACAAAGTAAAAAGCATAAAAAGTGGAATTGAGGGATCTGGTAAAGCCAGCAAATGGGAACAAATAAGTGCTCTTTGTGCCGTTTCACCCCACCAAGGGCCGGTCTCAATCGCTGAAATAAGAAGTAAAGGTTCTACTTGAAATGCATGGAAATGGATTCAAAAACCCCTGCTCACATCAAGTTTCACTGTCTGCCATAGGAGCGGGTCCAGAGTAAGTTTCCATCGTGGAAATTAACAAAAATATTACATCCCATAATAGGTTTTGCAGTGTGAGATGTTCACATTAATTTGCGGTCCAGTGGGGTTCACCCAGACAGATTGGACAACAGCACGTCCGGTCCATGCAGCTCCAAGTACTCAACTCACTGAGGGGGGAGGTGTCACAGTCAGACCAGCTTACCTGTGTTGAGCGCCCGAATTGAACGTTGCATATTTTCCCTGTGGTGGGATAACTAAAGGAATATCTTACCATATCTTATCTTAAATGAATAATATCACCAGGCTATATGAATGAATTTAGAATTATACTGCATTTCAAACTGTAGAGTTCAACAGGATAATGTCAGTATAATTATGAGGTGTCATTTATTAATTAGTTATTTTCAACCTAAATGCTTCAATATAATGAAATAGTCAATGACTTAAGAAAAAGGTTTGGAAGACAGCAGAGTTACTGCACATGACTCCGAATACAAGTCTGGACCACTCATAGATTTTGTTTATATCGATTAAAAAAAAAACCTCAAAATACAAGAAAATTGTCAATGCGGGAAGTTCTCTTAAATCACTTGTGCAAACCATTTATGACTCTGTTCATATGAGTGTTCTTACATGAGGACCAATCATTTCTAGGATCTGCGGAGAACGGTCCAAAAAAGAAGAAACATCCAGTGAGAGGCAGTTCTCTGGGAAAAGAAATCTTATTGATATCAGAGGACAGAGAAAAACAGTTTATTTATGGAAATCTGTGGATTTTCTAATGTGCTCTCCTTTAAATTCCAATTTTAAATTGCATTTTTCTCCATTCAACAAAAATGGACTTCGAGGGTTTTGCAAATGAACTCTTCATGTATTATACTAATGAGAAAACTGTTCAGCAGCATAGATTATCATCTCCTCCTTCATTTGTGGGTACTTCTACTTCCTGATGTAGATGGTTCCCGTGGTAATGGATGACTTCCCTAGTGATGGCCAAATGAGGTTACATGAAGCATTTGCCCTTTTTTTCTAAGCCCACTAGATGGCAGCCTCTTTTCACTAAAGGGTTCAAAGCAAATGGAAGTGCAATGTACTTTGAACTCTTCGTTGAAAGGAGACTAATGTGGGTGTAAACATGACAACTGGGTCAATGGCAGCATCACTGCACTGTGCGCTGCTTTACACCGGGTGTAAGATAGATGCCCCTATCTTGTTATTTTGGTGATATGATGATGAGCAATGCATTGTATATCCTTGGAGGAAACATGGCAAATTAAATTTCATTCAGAAGTATTGTTATTTTTGAATGTATCGGTTTTTTTTCCCGTTTCACTGCTATGACACTTTGCTTTTATCCCATTACATCAATACGACCTCAGCTTGAATTTCAATCATTTGGCATCCTGCCATGGCTCTCTAGTTGTTTGACCGACTTTGACTCGAGCCTTGTTTCAGCAGAAATGTGTTTGCCTGTAATGAGAGTGTTAATTGCTGTAAAACTTCAAAATCACTTCTTGTTTTTTTTGTTTATTTTCATGAGTCAGCACAGTCTGGAGCCAGAACACACCATTTTCACCATATTAAACACTGTGAAACGTTGTTGAGTCCGCCTCCCTTTGCTTTTATCTTCTCCTTTTGTGTTACCATTAGGAAGAGAAGCTGCAGTGTGCTCTCATATATTTGCAGAATATTGTATTATTAGACAGTAGATACACAATACCACTGGTAGAATGTTTTTGGCTGTCACAGCCAATTCTTCTTTCATATTGTCTGAGTACTTTATACATCTGCCAGTACTGCAGTGTTGCATGGTGCACTCTCCAATTACAGACAGGCTGGAATCAAACAATTACCAACCCAATAATCAAAATACTCTTTTTATGCTTCCTCCAGCACTCAGCGCAGATTGAATGTACCAGTCAATCCTCATGACAGGTTTCAGCTTGATGTTTGTTTTTTTGGGGATTTTTTTCTCATTTAAATATGTCTTTGTATTTAATGTCTTGAAACTGCTAAATTGCATCATACACTATTCATAGAGAAGGTAATTTAATGCACTAAAGTTTCTGAAAAGCCCTGTAAGTTGCACCCAATGAAAGTATCATATGAATTTGAAAAATATGCATGCAAATTTACAGGCACTGTTATTATTATTGATACAATTTCTTCACATTGAACAGTAGTGACTGCAAAAAATCCAGCTTACATATTTATAAATCACCCTTTAATGGCATTTACTTTGAAATGGCATTTTTTAATGTAAGAAAAGTTATAGTTTTCAAGATAAATGTCATTAAAAGGTGAGCTATAAAGATATAAGCAGATTTTTGAGTTATTACAACTAAATGTTAAAGATATTGTTCAGAACAACTAGCCTGCTTGCAGTCCTAACCTGTTACTCAGGTAAATATATGGTTGAACCCCAAAAACATTGATAAAAAAGATTTTTAAATTGATGTTAGCACATCTATGCATGCTTAATAACATACTAAAAATCTACTAAAATCTGACTTTTGGAAAAGGGTCATTTTCAATATGGCATTCAAGATGGCCACTGGTAACTAAAAGTGGATATATCTCACTTACTATTCAACTTAGAAAGATGGTTTTGGTGTCTAAACCTATGCTTTTGGTTGGGGACAGAGAATCCAATAAAACCAGTACAATTGAAATCAACTAGTCATTTATTGACAAATCCTGGATGGCATCCCAAGATTGCATCTGACATCATGGCACCAAACACGCCTGTCTTGTAGTCCATTTACTTTTGTCAAATACATGGTTACCTTCTGCAAATTGTCATTTGGTATAAAAACAAATTGATGAAATCATATGTAGGCCACTGGCACTGTTGAATGGTAATCAATCAATGATAATATTTTCAGTGTCTGTACCTTGGTTTGAAGTACCCAGAAAATTGATTAAGTGGGTAAGCCAGATTCACCAATCCCTCATCTAATTGTTATCCTTTCACATGCAGTTAGTCACTATTCATCATCATCATCCTCTGACTCCTCTGAAAGAAACTTGTTGTGTGGATTGAATTGATTGAATGAATGTAACATGACCTACAATCCACCAATCAAATGACAAGGATTTATTTAGGTGTCATATAAAGACAAATTAGTGTTCAGACAAAGTTAAGAAAGCTCAGCAGAATACCATAAAAATGTATTTCACATATAATAAAGCAGTGGCCCACATATGATTTCATCAATTCGTTTTTCTACCAAATGACAATTTGCAGAAGGTAACCATGAATTTGACAAAAGTAAATGGACTGCAAGACAGGCCTGTTTGGTGCCATGATGCCAGACATTGCTTAATCCCCCACCCACCAATATACTGATGCCAAATATTACTTCAAAATTCCTCTTGCCTCCTCAAGATGCCAAAATGATGGTATGAGAGTTAAATATTACAAAATTTAACCTACAAGGTAGGTCAGATAAGATATTAACACTTCTGGTTGAATATAACATTTACTTCAGACAATTTGAGTCAACTGATAGCGTTCTTGGGAGCCCAGTTTGGAATTGTCAACAAATAATCACCTAATAATATTTTAGTTGATTTCATTGGATTCCTTGTACCCAAAAACATAGGTTCAACCAAAACCAACTTTCTAGGTTGAATAGTGGGTGAGATATAGCCATTTTTAGTTCCCAGTGGGCATCTTGGACGCCATATTGAAAATTACCCCTTTCTGGAAGTTAGATTTTAGTAGATTTTTAGTATATTATTAAGCATGCATTTTTTTTGAGGTTAGGTGGTTATTTTTTGTATAGTGATGTCCCCCATGGGTATATTTGATGTCCCCCTATGTCACCAATGGAGAATGTGTGGACCCCGTATTGTTGCTCACCTTAAGACGTGTTTGCAGAAAGAATGGGACAAAATAACACCTGAAATGCTTCATTACTTGGTATCCTCAATTCCAAAATGTCATTTTGGTGTTGTGAGAAGGAATGGCAACATTACAAAGTGGTAAATGCTTTAGCATCCCATCTTTTTTTGGAATGTGTTGCAGGCCTTAAATGCAGGAGTCGATGTACGTATAATATCAAATGAAATAAAGTTAACCACAGAAAAAAAACATCTTGGATTCATACTGTCTGCAGTGAAATAGAAGTCAAAGAATCCCTATTTTTTTTTCTTTTGCATTTTCCATACCGTCCCAACTTTTTCTGATTTGGGGTTGTAGTTTTAAGGTGAACCCTCTTTCTGCCTGTGTCCCACCCAACATGCGGCTTCTATAAAATTACATAATACCATGGAAAGGAAAGAAGCATTTCCTGATGTCCTCAAAAACAGATGCACAGCTTTCAATTCCTCGTGTGACTCTCTCCTATAGGGAATCTGAGTAAGCCCACACAGATGTGACTGCTATCAAGAAGACGTCTTCTGAGAGTCTGACTGCCATCTTCTTGACATGAATCGATATGTGTTTGGACACTTGACTTCAACAACTGCTGCTATTACTGTGAGTACGAAGCAGTTCGTCCACCTTCAAGAGGAGGATGGCGTAGTTGTGTTAAAAGACAAATACAGCATGTCTTTGCCACTCTGAACAGATACAGAACATACAATGGTTCCCCATGTGAGGTCAGATACCCTCCTGTTGGAGCTGGCTCATTCTTATCATGCATGTTTTTATTTGTGAATTAAACATACTTGACTTGATAATTAGGTTAATATTGATGAGCACATTATGAGTACACAATGTTTTCGGAGACGTTTTGGTCGATTTGTCCATTAGTGCTGTGAGGCACTAATGAGAACATACTGTCCCGGTCTTTGTGTGCTCACCAGACCATAATCTCCAATGGTCAAATTAAATGACTTTAGTCATATGACAGAGGCTCCTCAGTGAGAAGCTACAGCAGCTCCAGAGGTCAAGTATGAGCTAAATCAACTTACATTTTGAACCCTAAAGGGATGTAGGGCACTTTGTGTCTGTGTTTTTGTTTGTTTGTTTTTTTTTGGGGGGGGGGGGG
>OMMV01177542.1:0-10541 GCA_900302635.1 Chatrabus melanurus | reverse complement strand
GGCTGGGTTGTGTGTGTTTCTCCATGCAAAATTGGAGTTGCGTCAAGTAAGGCATCCGGCATAAAATATAGTTGCAGAAGTTGTGCCTTCACTGTTGTATTGTTAATAAAAGTTTTGCATCTGAATAAATCAATGAAAAAAATTCCTTGTTTCCTATTGTGCAGGGTAGTTCCCACAAGGTTGTGTAAAGGCTGGTATAATGCTACTGCAACGTTACAACAATGTTCCCATTACCTTTAGGGAACATCCATAATGTTACCAATAACATTGAGGCAATGTCAAAAAAACCATCCATAAAAATGTTCTGCTATGCCTTTCCAGGGTGGTGGCTATTGCCAGGTAGAGGTCAATGAAGGATTACACAGGGGTCAACATTTAAAAATCCTCCAATCAAATTGAAACATATACCATATTATTTGTCTGACTGACCATAAAGATTCTAAAAAGGTATAGTTTGGACTAATGGTGACAAAGGTCAATTTCAGTTTGTACAGGGGTCAAAAGTTAAAGTTGCTCCAATTTTGGTAAAAAGTGATGCAAATTTTTGAGCTAATAGGATTAATAAATGGAATAGTTTGCACCATCTGTTATGCTAAGTTATCACGTTACAGGGTAACATATGTCATATGTCATTTGACCTTTACTTTGGAGACCAAGCATCCAACACCGTCAAAACTAATGGAATAGTTTTGACGGTTCCAAAGTCATCCAGTCATCACCTTCAGCTGCTGGCTAGCATCCAAGTGTCATGACCATACAGTAAGACAGGAAGCACCAAGGTCCTAAATATTTGGACCATGATTCTCGTGCAAAGATATTAGCATCACCAAATACGTCAGACCAGGTATCTCATGACTCCATAAGTGCTGCATCTCTTGATCTCATAGGTCGAGGCCCAGAAACATGGATATCACTGCAAAGATAAGACAATCTCTTTACAACTTTGACACTTTCACCACATAGAGATATACTTCTGATGGACAATCACAAACCCATAGTCAGACTCCTCATTCAGTGTCTCATGTGCTGCAATCAGGGCATCCATTGATTCCACAAAGATCACAGCATCGTCCATGAAGTCTCAAAAAAAGTCTAGTAAACCTTTCCTCACTGACAAAGGCACCTAAGCCACTGATCTCCACAACCCTACCTAACACTCACTACATACAACCACTGAACAGTGTAGGGGCCAGAACACATCCCTGATGAATGCCAGAATTCACTGGGAAGAAGACAAGGACCCTGTCCTAACAGCACACAGCACTCACAGTGCTTGTGTATTTGCCAGCTATGATGTCCATCACCTTATTGGGGATCACGTAAACTTTCAGGATGTCCCACAGAGCAGCCCAGTCAGCCGATGCTTCATGAAAATCAACATAGGCTGCAAAGAAGTGCTGCTGATAGTCGTGCTTGCATTCAGTAAGTGCTCACAGAGAAATCCATTGCTGGTTGAATTCTTGGGTGTGAAGCCAGACTGTTCCAGTCACTGAACAGAAAGTAACTGGTCCTGTATCCTTTCAAAAATGATCCTCGCAAACACCTTTCACAGCAGAGACCAGTGTAATATCACTGTGATTGTTGCATCCTGGCTCTTGCCCTTTCCTTTCCGTAGTGGGACGACAAGTCCTCAGTAAAAAAAAAAAAGGACACATGAAAGTTAGGCTTTGCTTGTTTGTACTTGAATAAAAAGACCAGGGACATGGTCTATACAGGAAACGTCAATACAGCTGTATCATTTTTACCCTCACTCTGTCCCTGATGATAGTGGGATTGTAAGTGAGTCTGTGTGTACAGTATGTGTCTGTATGTGTGGCTACAGACATATCTTAAGTTATCAATTAAAAACAAAATGAAATTTTACACATAGGGTGACACTATGGTTTGGTATTAACCAGAGATTAAGGATTCTTGGATTTTAAATTATTCTGACCCACTGAGAGATAGATTTTGTTCTCTATGGTAATATGCTGAACTGTGAAACGAGAAGAGAGAACATGGACTCAACAAATCTGTATGTGGTGCAGAGAACAAGATATTTCCATCGGTGGTGTTAAATCCTAACGTTTTTCATATCTTCACTTGTATGACATACTATAATTCTATATTGTAAAAGAATGTTTGGCAACTTTTTATTGCTGACCTGCCACATTGGCAGGACAACATTATGCCATATCTCACCATATAGTATTGGCCATGATGTCAAAATGGTCAAGATGCTGTGGTGCTGCATTATATTTCTGTAATGCTGCATTCAAATGTTCACAGTAAGAAAACTGCCTTACTAACAGAATAAAGTAGCTCTGTTTCGCACTGTAATGCTGAGTTACAAATTAGCTTTTCCCCAAGCAGCTGTTGCCTGTCAGCGTTCGGCACATAGTCCTCCTGAGCAGGCGCACTACTTGACAAAAGTCAGGAAAAGTCCTTTTCTTCTGGAGTCTGGTGGACTCTGAGCCACCTCGGCCCCGCCCGCACTCTGATCAGAATGTCCCGGATCAGGTCCTGTGCAACTCGATGTAGCTCCCGGAGAACTTGAGTGTACACCACGTCCTCAACTCTGGATATCTTGAGGTAATTCTTTCCATGCTTGGCATGAAAATTAGATGCCAAATTGCTTCAAGCCGTCCAGAGCTGAACGTGAGGTGGCCAACGTGGTCGGGAGTCTGGCCAAGGTCCTGAAAATTTGGAAAATGTTCAAAACCGGCACGAGAATAACAGACCTTTCCAGACTTGCGCTGATATGCTGAGCAGCATGTCAACCTCCCGCAAGGACATAAACAAGCTGTGCTGAAGCACTATTCGGGAAAACTTGGCACCAAACTTGGCCAGGTGTAAGAGCTGCTTAACAGTCGATTGAAGCAGCATTTGGCAGATATAACCATTAGTATGGCAGTGTTGGTATGGTAATTTGGCAAGCGATAAACAACTTAATAAAAAGCTGCAGTCATGTTTTAGCATTTTGGACTTTGCATAATGTTATATAAAAACAGGAAAGCTCTTGCAGTTCAGCTTCAATAAGCTCATTGAAAGATAACTTCCTGCTGTTACATTACAGATGCTGTTCCTGCTTTTCTGATAAATCCGTCTTTGAGAATACACCAACATATGGTTTGATATTGCATCTGAGGCAAGCCTAAATTTTGGAAAATTTTAACTTTGATGGTACATTCTATCTTAATGTGTGTTGTGCAACTTTCTGTTGTCTTCCCACTGAAAACGATACCATGTCTGGTTTTATGTCTGCAGCACACCATCAGCATGTAATTGCAGCATTAGGATGGTGGAAGGAAAACAGCAGGGCTGAAGTTCTGATATCTGTTATTGCTCTTGCTTTTCTATGCGAGTCACCAAGTGACAAACATGCGCGTTTGTTATACTGCAAAAGCAATTAATGATTGACACATTATGTTGGTAAATTTCACTATATTGCTTTGTGGGTCATTTATTTCATGCAGGCCTTCCAAAAGACTACTATAAATAATTTTCTCCATGTTTTTTTTTTAACCACACAATAGGTGAATCATAGTATAAGGAACTAAAAAGACCAAAAAAGAACAGATGAGCACACCAACAATAGATAATGTTGTCATGACATCACCCTGGCTCTGATTAATGGGGTATCACTGTGTCTGTATTTAAACAATTTATGTGAGCAGAGGAGAGCTAGGATTATTTCCATGATAATATTTAAACAGAGCTGTCCTATACTCCACATTGGACCTGATATGCCCCGTCAGCTGCACAGTCACCCTCATGGTTCACACCCAGGGATGGTCACGGTATTATATGTGTTCATAAGCGTGTTATATATGCACTCCACTTTTCTATATGTTTGGATTTGATATGTACTAGCAGCATGGTGGTATAAGCAGTTACTACATTTGCTGCCCAACATGAAGGTCCCCGGTTCTCACCCATTCTCCATATACATCTCCAGTTGCATCAGGAAGGCAATCCTATGCCAAATCAATATGCAGATCCAGACTAGATCCACTGTGGCTTCTCCCGAGCATAAACGCAAAAAGCCAAGAGGAATTCATTTCAGGATTTGATATGTGAAACTTTTTTTTGTGTATTTAGAAACAGGTTGTTACCTTGGGTTCCTTGAAAGGCACTATATAAATCCAAGTTATTATGATGATTATTATTTAAATTCAACTTCAATTCAATTATACAGCATCAAATCACAACATAAGTTGCCTGAAGGTGCCATACACAAGTAAGGTCTTGACCTTACCCACCCCAATAGCAAGCACATTGGCGACAATGGTAAGGAAAAACTCCCACAGTGTTTGTTGGATTATTGGAAGAAACCTCAAGCAGACCAGACTCAGTGGGGTGAACATCTGCTATGGCCATTCTGACAAGGCAAAGCAACAACACAATACAATATTTTCAGAACATGCCGTGGCAGAAATGTTGCAGCTACACCAACATATATAGCCTAGTGTTTACACTGATGTGATAGTTATAGGTCTCGATAAGAGTAATTAAAAGTAAAAGTAATAAATAATTTCTAATTTGTTGTAATCTCTATTTTTGTGTTGTTTCTATCTTTGTCTTTCAGGCAGTCGAGAAGCAGCATTCGTCTACGCCATCTCGTCAGCAGGAGTGGTGTATGCGCTTACTCGTGCCTGTAGCCAAGGGGAGCTCAAGACATGTAACTGTGACCCCCACAAGCGTGGACGGGCTAGCGATGATAAAGGAGAGTTTGACTGGGGTGGTTGTAGTGACAACATCAACTACGGGATAAAGTTTGCCAAAGCTTTCATCGATGCCAAAGAGCAGACCGTCCGCGACGCACGGGCACTCATGAACCTACACAACAATCGATGTGGCAGAACAGTAAGTGCGTAAAGGCAGAGATTGGTAAAAGTGCGAACAAAATCAATTTTCCAGAATGAAATAACGCACAAATAATCGTCACTTCTCTCGCAATATTTAGGCAGTAAAGCGGTTTATGAAGCTGGAGTGCAAATGTCACGGTGTGAGCGGATCGTGCACACTGCGGACATGTTGGATGGCCATGGCAGACTTCAGGAAGACTGGTGACTACTTGAGGAGAAAATACAATGGGGCGATTGAAGTAACAATGAACCAGGATGGGACAGGTTTCACCGTAGCCAACAAAGCCTTCAGGAAGGCCACAAAGAATGACTTGGTCTACTTCGAGAACTCTCCAGATTACTGCCTGCAAGACAAAGCAGCAGGTAAATAAGCAGAGCGAGAGACAGAGATGTTAGCGCAGACAAAAAGAGGCGGTTTGGATGTTGATGGATTGCCCCAGACTGTGTTATGTTTTTGGGGTGTGTGTGTTGTCTGTATGTTCATGCGTGACTAGTGTTTGTATGCGTGAATGTCTGTGTGGGTGTGTGTAACGGTAGTCAGATAACACAGTAAGCCTCCCGTGTGATGTCTGTGGAAGCTAATATCCTTGTACCCTGGGGATATGCTCTTTCTGACCTCTGTCAGTTTCTGTCAACACACACAAACATACACAACTTCATGGCCAGAAGATGGGCAGTGATTTTAATCAGTATACCAGACCGGTTATGACTGTCTTTGATTGGATGGTTGAACCTGAGGTGTATTCAGCAGCACCTCCATCGCCGTCAGAAATGGACGCTTCCTCTTCTTCTCTCCTTTTGTCTGCCTCTCCCATCGTCTTTCCTCCTCCTCTGTTTCACCTTCCTGGTGGAATCCACAGCCTAGGGACACAAGCAGCTCATAAAAAAATAAAAATAAAAATAAATCACTTCTTTCTGTCAGTCATAGTCTCTCTCTCGCTCTCTCTTTCTGTCTGAGCTAAGCGTAGCTGGAGGGCACGGTGGGCCTCAGAGTGTGAGAGCCTGTCTGTCTGTCACGCTCCACTGTCCATTTAACCCTCACATGCACGCACACACATCGAGTGGCTTCAAAGGGAGCAGTGGCTTGGGAAAGGCAGTATAACTATAGGCCTCTCTACCAACACCGCATAGTTATGTGTGTGGGTCTGTTGTTCTACAGCCAGCTTGTTGTGATAGGTTGCAGTTCAAACAGGGAGCTTCTCACACTAAACACCACTACTAATCTCTGTGAGGATACACAAAATATATTATCTGCATTAGTTAATAACCAGACTGCCAAACACTGTCTTCCATTCAGCACTGATAGCTAGCATGCTAACATTAAGCCAAATACAAAATGGACACATGCTGCTGTTTTGACTGAATTTGTAATATAATGTTGAACATAATAAAAGTAATGGAATTATATTGTGGGCACATTAGAAACTGGCAACATGAATTTTATCGAAATGGTCCAGCAAGATAGATTGGCCTAGACGTTTGGTCGCATAGACAACCGCACTTGGTTCTTCATCATACATAAATAAAACATCACAACTGAAAGGTTAAAGTATTTTGTAAAGTCACTAACTGTGTTACTGGCGCGGCAGCGCGATGGCCAAGCGGTTGAGTGCGATTGGTTTCAAAGCAGAAGGTTCCCGGTTCAAAGCCACCCCTGCCCATTCTCCATGTAATGTGGAGTTACGTCAGGAAGGGCATCCGGCGTAAAACCTGTGCCAACTCAACATGCAGATCCGTATCGGATATGCTGTGGCGACCCCAAGTTGAAATTGGGAGAAGCCGAAAGAACACAACAACTAACTGTGTTGCTGGCATGAGTGCATAGTGTCAGAATATAACATTTACTCAACAGGCCTGTTTGTGTATCATGGAGAGTCACTGTGGTGACTGGGCAAAGCTAGCAAAGTTCTTAACTAGATAATTAAGTTAACAAGATAATGTATTTGTATCATCTAGTCTTGCCTTACAACTCACTGTAAATTATACTAATATATTTTGGAACAATAATTCAGTAGGACATAAATTTATGTAGCCCAATGACCGCTGGGATTGGCTCCAGCACCCCCGTGACCCTTAATTGGAGTAAGCGGGTATAGACGATGGATGGATAAATTTATGTAAACTATTATGTTACATGGTCAGTTAATATGATAGCTGCCTCCATTTCAGACATAATTTACTTTCATTTTGTCAAAGGCCTGCAATTCTAACACAAATTGTGTTCAAATTGTGCATAATGGAAGCTGAAATTAAATTACACTAATTTCATTGATTTATTTAAGTTCAGAGCTTGTCATCACAAACACATTTTGAACATCATAATTCAAAAGTTAAATTATTTTTTGAAATCATTAAGTATTTGCTCAGCAGGACTGATTTGTACTAGCTACATGCCAACTAGTCAAGCTATTGTGGATATTAAATGTTATTATGGTAACTGGGCTAGGCTAGGTAGTGCAGTCTCTACTGAAATAAGTTAACAATTCAGGGAATGCATTAGACCTGTCCAGTCTTCTCTTATGACTGAATGCAAACTATACTGATCTATTTTATGAACAATTTCTACTTTATTACAGCATGGTTTTATTAAAATAATATTATGTGGCACAGCTTATACCTTAATATGATCACACCCATTTTGGACATAGTTTACCTTTGTTTTCTCAGAGGCGTGTAATTGAGCATGGGCACAAATTGTGTGTTCAAGTTCACCAAAGTTGATGTTGATACGAGCTTTTTGCATTGATCACTCAAGTGAATGTAGTGCCTCCTTCAGGAATTCAAAGCAAAACTTTGAATCACAATGAAATGCACTAAAATTAAATTATCGGGACAAAACACAAACTGTGCGACTTCAGTTTAGCAAAACAGTGAAAGACTAAAAATTTTGGGGTTTTTTTCTTTTTTTTTTCCCTTTGGTGTGTGTACAGGTTCCCTGGGCACAGCTGGGCGCATCTGCAATAAGACATCACGTGGGACTGATGGCTGCGAGGTTATGTGCTGTGGGCGGGGTTACGACACCATGAGAGTCAAGCGAATCACCAAATGCGAGTGCAAATTCAAATGGTGCTGCGCAGTGGAGTGTAAGGACTGCGAGGAAGCTGTGGACATACACACATGCAAGGCCCCCAAACGAGCTGAATGGCTGGACCAGACCTGAGGAAACGCCCTTTGCAACGTAACCCCACCCCTTCCCTTTGCAGGACATCCTGTGGAACATGGCTTTCTGGGAAAGTTTGTCCGAAAGTGCTCTGCATCGCCGCCCTTCCCTGCTCCCATCTTGGTTCCTCATTGCATGGCTTTTCTACATTTCTTTGTGAAAGCACTTACATTCAGTACCCATCAATATGAATAAATGCCAATTACGCCCAAGCTTGTGAATAACCCTCTGGCCCGGCTGCACCTCTGGGATTAGCTGAAGGACAGTGAAACCAGTAAAAACAACAAGGTTTGGCTGGGGTTTTATGAAACATTCAGCCTAGAGGGTCATTTTCTCACGTGTGATTCTGGGTTAAAATTGGTTTGCTGCTTTGTGATGCTTTAAAGACACATTTCACATTAACTGAACCTTCAAACATACCCAGTATTATTTAACATCATCATATACTCATATAATTTTTCGTACTTTGGTAAAATGCACTCTCATCTACCGACAGGAATGCTTGGTTGAACACTGGGAAGTAGTTTGAAAAATGTGCTTTAAAAAGTGGACATCAAAGCTTAAATTTGGCTCTGTGTGGTCAAGCAGAAGTCCGAGCAGAGGACAACAAGAGGACAGGGATGAGAGCACCAGGCGAACTAATGGACAGACAGATGGACTGATGCGTTAAAGGAACTCTGAATGCAGCTGTAAAAAATAGAGCTGTGTAGAGCGATTTATTTAAATGATAAAGTGTTTAATTTCTCATCTGCCGATGGGACTGCACTACACGAGGGGACAGACGAGCACTCAGTTATTGTGATCGTTCAGTATAGTCTAGTTTTCAGTGTGCAAGACAACAAACTGCTGCTGAGAAGACATTCTGGTTGGTTGTTCAGTCACGCAACAGCAGACAGATTTCACTTCTGCACTCTGCAGCTTGCTTGTATAACACTGTGTATATTGCTTCATCTAAACAGATGTTCATATGAAATATATGGCACATTAGTATGAAATTGCAATCTTTGATTTTTTTTTTTAAACAGACAAAAGGCATGTTGAAAGAGGGAGTGAGAGAGACAGAGAGACTAGATATTGCAGACAGCAGAACTAATCACTGTGACCGAGAAGGCCAGTGAGTAAGTTCTGTTGTATTGCTGTCATAACCTGCCGTGGTATTCCCATTACACACACACACACACACAAGTGTTGAGAGACCCTGGGACAGTAATAATGCAATCTATACCAGTAACAAAGGCTGCTTCAGTCTGAATCGGGGTGTGGTGTTTTATCAGTCAAGGGGAGGGAAGTGTTTGATTAAAGGCCTGGTCTAAACCCCAACCCCTGCTGGCCTCATCCCACCCATCGCTATGTGGAATTCCAGGTGGGTTCCTAACTAATGACTAGATGGCTGTAATTACCCCAGGCTGTTGATAGCTGGTGATTGGACATGGTTGTGCCACAGAGGACCTAGTGTGGGTTCCTGCTGGGAACACATTTAATCAAAGGCTTCTTGGCCGGCTTATCAAAGGTAATACTATTCAGCAATCTTCTCTGCCTCACCCCCCTCTGCCCTCAGATTCTCTGTCTAGTTTAGTCTAGGTTTTATGAGAGTCTGTAGGCTCTTGATAACGTGACTGGAAAAGGAACATCAGACACAAGAACAGAATGTGTGCAAACTGCACTGATCTGTTCTTAGAGGAACCAAACATAAGAGGATTCATTCATTAAAAGTTTTCCATACATGTATATCACAACAAAGCAAGACTACCCAGTGTAGGATTATTCTTTCACTACACATTCACACTTACAACCAATTGCAGGAAATAGCTTTCACTGATGTTACAGATCTCATAATTCCTTGTGCAAGAGCAATGATGTTTGTCAAACAAGATTGAACAAGGACAGTTCAGGTCTTTTAAAGCAATGTGACTCACTGTCCTCATACTTCCATACATCCTTTGTGTTGTCATGGATGTTACACAAATATGGGCAAAATGAATGCAGACAGAAGGCCCTGTTCATATCTGTATCTATATTTAACGTTGAGCATAAATGAGCCTTTAGTGTTTGTGAAATAGTTTGTTGCCATAATCAGTTGACAAATGATGGACGGAAGAGGTATTTCCACACAATTTATTGATTTTAGGAACTAGGTCATAAAATCAAGGAGCAATCGTGGAAACTTTGGATGTCGTATTTTTTTGGAAAGACAAGCTAACAAAACACACAATTGTTTGCTTGGGAAATATCGTGCATGGTATGATTACAATGTGTCGACACTAAACATTTCTCTTCATTAATAATTTAATGTAGGGGAATATACACTCACTGGCCACTTTATTAGGTACACCTTGCTAAAACCGGGTTGGACCTGCTGCTGTAGCCCATCTGCTTCAAGGTTCAATGTGTTGTGCATTCAGAGATGGTATTCTGCATACCTTGGTTGTAACGAGTGGTTATTACCTCCGCCAAGGAGGTTATGTTTTTGCCAGCGTTTGTCTGTCTGTTTGTCCACAACATAACTCAAAAAGTTATGGACCAATTTTGATGCA
>OMMV01177540.1:0-12422 GCA_900302635.1 Chatrabus melanurus | reverse complement strand
TCAGTTTTTGAGAACTGTCTGCGCCAGACAGATTTACCACAGAGTACCATACTGTTTGTATTTCTTAATTGATGTGAATGAAGTCCAAGACATATTCAGTAACTTGGAAATGTTCATGTATTCATCCCCTGACTTGTCTAAAGAAAACAGGTTGTAAAAGTGATGATTTACTTGTGTTATACTAAAAGGTGCCTTTACTTATGCAACCCAATATTTTGGCTTTGATATTTCTATTTAATTTATGTCATGTTGTAGAGATTTGTTTTCGGTTTGAGTTGAAAGAGGATAATTTTAGAAATTTTAATACAGAGAAGCCTGAATTCTTTTTTCTTTCAAAATGGCATACAGAAATTAAAATGTGTAAAAGCCCAAGGGTGTGTAGACTTTCTATATCCACTGTATATACTTAGGTAGCGAGCGAAAGGGGAGAGTATCTCTTGTAAAATATGACCCCCCCTGTCATACTAATGCCCTGTTACAGCTGGTGAGATGTGCAGGTAAGCAGCGTGTAAATACTTTGTGAACCTTCTTATGTAAGGCACATCTGAGTGTTGCAGGCTTTAAAATAAACAGAGCTGGACTTTAGACCTGTTTTTTGGTGATCTAAAACATTCAAAAACTAAATTTAAAGACCAACATGCCCACATGGGCGCAAACAGTCTACTGATTTAGAGAACAAGGGAGCCGGGTGGAAAAATGTCAATGCCATTGGGCAGATGCTAAGGCCCTTTATATCTCTGAATATTTTCCTGGGTTTTTGCAAGTTGTATGGTGGTCATCCGAGCAAGTGTGAATAAGGGACTATGTCAATCCATGACTCATTGTGCAGTGTTTTTAGGTAAAAAACAAAAACTACACAAGAAACAATATTCGCACATATATTGGATATTTGGTTTGTTGGTTCAGTTTGTGCCGCAGCCCACTTGAAACGGGACAGATGCAGTAAAACTGGCAATATTTCATTAAAATCCCAATAGATGAGTTATCGACTCCAAAGAACTGTGAACTCCACAAAGACCTGTTTCAGTTTGCAAGTCAGATAACCTAAACACTGTGTGTCAGGTTTCCAGGTCGAGGTGGAAAGATCACAACACACCCGGCAACCTCTCTTCCCCACAAAGGTCATGCTCTTCCAAAACAAACAAACAAACAAACTATGGCAAGACTCCTCACCTAATTAAAATAACAAACAAAAGCCCCGGCTGCCAACTGCGCAGTATTCATACAGTGTATCATACCTAGACAATAGGAGCATATAATGTATAATGTATAGCCCACTCGCCCACCACACGTGAAAAATATGTACATATTCCAAAACAATGAGGTGGTACGCAAGTGCAAGAGGAAAGGAGTGTGCGTACGTGTGTGTGTGTGTCTGCGTGTGCAGACAAACTCCTGATAGTGACCCCGTACCTCATCTCCAGGGCATAAATAAACATGTGCGTGAGCGCGCTGGTGGATTAAAATCAGAGAGAAAAGGGAATCAAATTTATTCTGCAGCTGTCATTAATATTTCAGAGCCGTTACTGTAGCCCATGTGAAAGAGCATGAATGATTAATTTAGACATCACCTCTGTCACAATCCCTTACGCGGCCCGTGATCCACCTTTGAGAATAGTCAACAAAAGGTGGGCTCTCCCTCGTTTTTGTTGTGGTCTGGTTTGGGCTGTTACTGTCTGGTACAGTATGCGGGTAAGGGACTGTTGGCTTTGTGGTTTGGCTGTGACATTCAGGGGATAACGTGAGCAGCACTTGTTAGCTGTCAGGAGTGGATTGACGATACGAAGGGAAAGTCCATGCTGGGTCAGAAAGGCGGTTATGTGCAAATAGTGCATGTACCGGTATGTGTGTGGATGCAGATGGTTTTTGGACGTGGAATTAGCACAACTTATTCTGCTAACGTATACTGATGCAACAAAAAGGTAAAACTACTAAAGGTGTGCATCTCTCTCTTATAAAACAACACATCTAAATTCATGGGCTACGATACGATTCAGGAAAGATACTTTTTATTAAGGAACAATTTGATTCGCTGCCAAAAGTGGCATTACTGACCTTCAAATGCATATTTCATGAAAACTCGGCACCTTCTTCAGGTTTTTGCTACTGTGCTGCAGCCATTGTTCACCAATGGGGGCAGCAACGCATACAGTAGCGGAAAGCGTAGCATACAAGATGCAGTCAGCTGTTGTTAGCATAGCATAACTTTCCCGTTCTGAACAGGCATGACAGTATTAACAAATTGTGAACCGAACGTAAAGTTCAAATGGGCACATTTATCCGTTATACTGCCTACCACTACTGGACATTATTTGTTTTTACCTCACAAATTTAAACAGTCCTGTAACCGGTCTAGCAAGGGGTTTGCGCTGGTGTTTGAACTTTCATGAGAGTTTGAAGAGCAGGAAGTAGGAGCAAAAAAAGCTTAACTTCAGGATTTATAACGTTAAAACCGAGGCAACTGGTTCATAGTACATTTAGATCGATTCAGGGGTCTGTGTGTCGATGTAGTCATATCTATTACTTTAAAATTGATTTTAAATTCATATCGCTTGAGGCGCAATCTCACCGAGACGTTTGGGCCAACACAGACGAAAGTATTTGCAAACGTCAGTGTCTGCTGGCCTCCGCTGGTCTACGCTGATGAACGTCGTCCCCGTCTAAAAATTTTCAACATGTGGCTACGTTGGAGAACGTTGGAGAAAGTTAATCTCCGCTACGGCCAAGTTTCCTCTGCTAGCCTTAGTTAGTAGTGTGATCGTGTACGCTGGCTAACGTTTGGGTGCTGCTTCGCCCTGCCTGCTCAGAATCACTGGACAGTGGTGTGTCGACCCCCTCTCCCGCACGTTGCCACGTTGGCAAAAGTCCCGCTGGTTCTAATGGCACGATGGCTAATGCCCGCCTCCGCCTGCCTCCACTAGCGCCACATGGTGGAAAGCCGACCTGCGTTAGAGGTTCGCTACAAAACTCCAGTAACATGATTTTTGCTGACGTTTGGCCAATTTTCTCGACTTTGCCCCGAGTTCACCAAACGCTGGGGTAAACGTTATAGTCTAACTGGGCCTTTAATCGTCACACCCCTAAAAACAACACTTTTGTAACCATTTTAGTATCTAGTGGTTTCCAACCATATATTCAAAGAGAAGAAGATCAGACTTGCAGTTACTCCAAAACTGCTATTTCTGCGTTTGTTATTGACTACAAAGCTAAACGGATTTAACGGCATAAACCAAATACAAATGTTCAAGCCATTAGTCTGTAAACCACATACATCAATAGCCCAAACAGTCTGGTGTGCGCATGCTAACACCGTCATTCCAAGTCGATGGATGAGCATCTTTGTGGGTGATGGATGGGAAGGCATCTGCGAGGTCCTATCAAACTGACACCAACTCCAAACCTGTGTTTTTGATTTGTGTTTGGCCTTTGTGTGACGCTTGTCTGACAAGTGGAGATCACAAGAGACAGGATCCATCTATCAGACCGCTGCTGCCACCGCAGCCGTCTCCGGAGCCCGAGGGCGTGGCGTGTATACGCGTGTTCTCGCGTGCAAACGCCACGCAGAGAGAGATATTAAGTGTGTGCATTCCGGAAACTACAGACTGAGAGTGTGTGTGTGTGTGTGCGCAAGTGAGCAACTTCATATGATTATATACGCATCAGATTATGACACAGTAAGTGTGTGTGGGTGTGCGTGCGTGCGGCTACCTGCTGAGCAGGAAGCCCACAGGGGCAGAGTGAGGAAGGATGACACTGATGCGATGTGTTGGCATGTGCCCTCGGGTGGTTTTGGTGTGGTTGTCATTTAGTTGTTTTTGTACAGCTCCCCCATTCGTCATCCCCCGCATTATTCAAATAACACGCCCCAAAGTTCCATAAATAAATAATGAATTCACAACTAGCTTGATTGATGAACAGTGATGGGTACTGAAGTATTTGGGGCTTTTTTTTTTGTAAATTCTTTTTTTCCACACATATTTCTCATTGTTTGGACAAAATCTTTGACAGGCAGTTTTCCCTTGGGAGACTAAACTTATCAGGAAAAAGGAGCAGTGGGTTAGAAGGATGCTGTCTCGCTGAGCTCTGTATGTGTGAACGTCTATTCAAATTCAAACCATGGCTTCGCTTTTTAAAAATAATAATAATAATAAAAAAAAGTTCCACTCTGAGAGAGTTTTACGTTTAAACTGGCTGCGTTGGTCAATAACTTGAAAGAAAACAAAACCCACGAGAGTCAAGAGGTCAAACCTCACAGTAACATACAACATAATGCAGGCGCGACGAAATTCTCACTCACACATACAACTATCTTAAAGTAAATGATATAAGATCTATACATTACATATGAAATCCCGAAGTCCGACATTATTGCTCGGACACATACGTGCTACAACACCTCGCCCCTTTTTCCAAACAAATCTCCATAGCTTATGAGACCTGAGGAGGTCAACGTGTTTCTGAAAGTAACTTGTCTTTCCCCAGAAAAAAAAAAATGTGTGGGACTTGAAAGCAGCAGCAACTCGCTGACTCTCCTCTCTATAGTTCCTAAAGCCAAAGTAGATCAATACGCAGCCATACATACCACAACTGGAACAACTCCTGTCAAAGGTTACTTCGTTTTCTCTGCGTATCTCTCTTTATTTTAGCATGGCGGAGGAGGATGTGGAGACAGAGAGAGTACGAATGAGAGGGGAAGAGGAAGGAGACGGCTGTGGAGAAGTAAAAGGAGAGCAAAGAAAGATAAACCTAAAATGATCCCTCTCTATAGTTGCGGAACTCTGTGCTAATGGATTTTGACACATCGCCGGCAGGCCAAAGAGAGAGGGGGCTGGGGGTGAGTCGATAGTGGTGTGCGGTGGTGGCCAGAGGCTAGCAGCAGCGGCTAGGCCAAACCCCTGGTACTAACATGGGCTGGGGGCCTGACCACTAATCATTAGAAAGTCAATGAGTCCTCTAGCGCTCGCAGCTACACTAGCCTTCCCAGGGAGCCACACCACCTAGCGAGGGGCCTATTGTGAGCATTCACATGCACACAGACACACACCGTAAATATACGTATCCCCGTTGATGCGATGATGTTTCATGATAATAAACACACAACTACAAACAGCCCTGGTGAATGTGAGCATCACTTAAATAGAACCTTTTCAGCAGTGCGAAATATGCACAAAGATCGCAGCGAGCAAAAGAAATTTCACAAGAGATGAGAAACAAAGTCATGGAAGCTCAGCCTGCCATTCAAAGTGCATCGATGACCAAGCCAAGAAGTCATAAAACAACCCAGACGGACGTCTAAGAATTTGCTCACCTCAGTTTATCCCAGTGTTCTTGCCTCCACCATTAGAAAGACGAGGACAACGACGATAACGACAACAACAAGAAGGAAAAAAAAAAAATCCTACAAAGGTCCTAAGACCCATTGGTGCGGGTGCTTATCCCCAGATTCTGTAGCGTGATGTGGATGAGAGTCTATGACTCCTCCTGGACGAGACACCAGTCCATCGCAGGTTACTTTCCCAGCCGAGGCTGGTACCCATTGATTGCTGGGTGGACTGGAACAATGCAGATGAAGTGTCTTGTCCAAGGACACAGATAGCGTGTGCGGGAAACAAATCCTTGGTCTACATAGTAGTAGCCCAACAACTATCACATTGAGCTACCTGCTCTACGTTAGAAAGATTACATTAATAATAATAATAAATTTGATTTATATAGCGCCTTTCAAAAAAAAACCCAAGGACGCTTTACAAAACAGCACACATACTAGTAAATTGATAGACTGTAGGGAGGAAGGTAAAAATAAAAGGTGAGAGAGAATCAGCCGAGGCCATAGGCTTTATTAGAAAGAGGATCTGGATAAAAAGGATGTCTACGATGATAATCACTGCTAGCCAAGATGCGCATAAATGACACATCTGACAAGGACACAGTTAAGAACCTCAAGTCTTCTGGGACAATGTTGCTAGCACTAATGAATCAAAAGGGTAACTTTTACATTGTGCATAAAACTAACAGCACTCAGCAATAAGAACATCATAGCAACGCTCAAACATGTAGGAGGTCGCTTGATGTGTGGGGATGCTTTGCTGCTTCAGGGCCCGGACGACTTGCCAGAACTGATGGAACCATGAATCAGCAAGGTCTTAAGGAGTGCAAGAGCAGGTGCACCTCTGAATCGATGAGAAGAAACTAAATTATGGTTTTAGACTGGTCTAACCAAAGTCCTGACCTGAACCCCACTGTGGTACCATAGCAATCAAACTGCAAAAACGGGGCCAAATTTCAAGTTAGTAAAAGCATATAGTTGCAATAGCTGGTGCTAAAAGTATCACAATCACTTTTTACTTTGAAGGTGGCAACTTATTTCCCCATGGATGCTGATATAGCAGTGGAACAACCTTTTTCTTTTATAAGTAATATTATTTAACATTGTGTTTACTGAGTATGGTGTTCTTTTTATACATACAGCATACAATAGAAGTGACCACGCCCTTGTGGAATATCACTTAAATGTCAAATGAATTAAAATGATCTCACCTCTCTATAAGTACATTATGTCTAGCTTGACAAGCAGTGTTTCCTCTTATGAGCAATCAAAAAAACAACAAAAAAAAAAACTTTCTAAAGACGATACCGAAAAAATATGGGCCCCCAAAGCAGAAACTCAATGCTACAAAAGTCAGTACAAGTATGCACACCCTTTAATATAACATCTATCAATCATCAGTCGTACACAGTTTTCTTTAGACGAGTCAGGGCATGGATATGAAAACATTTCCAACTCACTGAATATGTCAGTGAGTTCATTTAAATCAATCAGTAATGAATGAAAACTCTGTATGGATGACAACTCTGAAACTAGTTATAAGCTTCCATCACTAGACCTGTAGACCTGGGTTTGATTCCTGGTCACGCTACCTGTCAATGTCCTTGGATAAGACTCCTCACCTGCATTGTCTCACTCCACCCAGCTGTAAATACGTGCCGGCCTTGGCTGGGGAAGTAACCTGTGTTGGACTGGCAAACTGTCCAGGGGGGGGAGTCGTAGACACCCATCCGCTTCATGCGATGGAATCTGGGAATAAGCACCGGCACTGATGGGCCGCAGAACCTATATAGGATTCTGTATAGTAAGTTTGCTCTTAAAAAAAAAAAAATCCCATGTAGTACTATAGTGTTTCTATTTATTACGGACTGATTTAAATGCATGCTTGTACCGACTTTTGTTACATTGAGTTTCTACTTTAAGAGCCTATATTTAAATATCGTATTTCTAAAGTAATTTTTTTTGATTGTTCATAAGAGGAAACACAACTTTCCAACTTAAGACAAAATGCACTTATTGAGAGGGGATACACTTTTGAATAATTTGACATATAAGTGATATTGCATAGGAATGTACTCACTTATGTTTTGTACCATAAACACATGAGACATGTAAGCACAACAAATAAAAACATGAAATTAGCGAGGGTTAAAAAAAAGTATGTAAAATATAAGGAACTTCCAACATGACACTTAGATGGAATCATTACAGAAATTACATAGTTAGTGCTGTATATCTTGGTAGAGGTCATTGCAAATCCATATTTTCAAAAAAACAAAAAAAACCCGTTGCTGTGGTTAATGTTCATTTGGATCAACAACACCCCTCCAAAAAAACAAACACACCTTCCTTCAGACTGAATAGACCGTATCGCAAATAGGCAAAATCGGCCCACAATGAACGGCTATATTTCTACGTGTGTTACGAGCACGGTACTTGTTTTCGCGTCCGTTATCTCCACATTCTTTCACCATGGATGATCGCAAAAATTTCAGGAAAATGACGGTGCCACAACTGAAAAAAAATTTGTCGCAGAAAGTGGTGTTCCGTGTTGTGGAAAATGACACCGGGAGTTGGTCAGTCTCGCCAAGAAATCCGCCCAAATTTATCCCATTTTGGAAACGTGTGACCACAAAGACAGAGGATGACGACAGCGGACGGCTCTTTTCGCGATCTCGACGGAAAAGCTGTGGCGTGGACACGGGATTTGAAACGGTTACCACCCGCCCGTGTTAGCGACGTGTTTGCTTACCTGCTTATTGACTGTGGTTGGACAAATGAAAGACTCAAGAAACACAAACCTGATGATGGCTACTGTATTTATTGAAAGTCACACTGAACTTGTGGAACTCGGAAATATCCAATGGGACAACGAGGTTGTTTACATACGAAGCCGTGTGAAGCCCAAGCTGCGCCAGGCAGCAGCACGATATTCTATGTGGTTGCTGTGTTCCACCACAGGAGAAGTAAAATCGGCGGGATGCGACTGTGTTTCGGGGTATGTATTTCATTTTGTTTGTCCTTGTCCTATCTGTTTTAGACGTATTTGATGTATTTTTTTGGGGGGGGTGGGGGTAAAAAGGAGGCAGATGTGGATACGGATGTCTGCAAATCTTGGCAACAAAAAGGCAAAACTAGTAGTGCGCCCCCCCTACGGTGGCTCATAAATAACTACATGCGATAAGGTCTATTGGTTGTTGATATTCTTTGCTTTATGGTAATCACAGTTGCAGGACAGAAAAGATGTTCTCGGCCCTGGAGGCAGATATGTTGGTTGCATTGTAGTGTAGTCATGCATGGTTTGGGAGCATGTGTTTGGTTGTGCGCCCTGCCTGTGTCATCATATCGAGTCTACAACCCCGAAATAGCGGACACATTTGACGTAGCATGTTCGTGCAACTGTCTGCTTTGACATTCAAGGCGTTTGACAAATGCACCAACGCTTTCATTTGGACATATCTGTAACATTGCCAGAATGTGATTCACAATCATGGAAACCATCATTTCATGTGAACCCCACTTTGAATATTTATTCATTAAGTTTCAAAAGGATTAGAGTAAAGCAGTAAATTGTACCCACTGTGAAACCTAAAGGAAGGAGAACTTTTTTGGCATGAAGACAAAAGACTTCTCAGTACATACTGAACCAATCGCTGTCCAAAATCAATATATCGTAAGCCTTACCCAATATATTAGTATATTTTCACTGGGGCTTTGAAGGTTTTTCTTGGTATATTGAAAGTGCAAAAATACACTGTGCAAACCAAGGAGAAACACAGAGCACTGGCCAAAAAACAAAAAATAAAACCCATAACTGTAGCATGTCAGCCAACAGTCATCTTCAGCCTTTGATGCTATACATCTCTCATTAAGCATGGTCCCTTCTCCTGCCCCACAGTGGACGCAGGCTCTCCTGAGACGCCACACAAACTGCTCCCAGGTCAGACTGGGGCTTGGCTGCCTCACCTGCACCCCATGCATTTTTTAAATGCTTCAAACTGATCTTGACACGCAGTTTCAGACTAGACTGCAAAATGAGGCGTACGTTCTATCATGGACAAAGAGCTAATTCCAATGAAAGTTCATTTAAATGAAAAAAATAAGGAAAATAAAAGCGGGGTTCATGTCTAATGTAAGCAGATACCCATCAGATTATGCATGTATGTGGAGGGACATCATTCATAATGATTTTTCATGAGGTTCTAGTATAAGCGGCTGTTCAACGCTAACGGAAGTTACCGAAGTGACACCAACCGAGAAGTCTTTGAGCATGTTTGTGTATGCGTGTGCATCTGAATCCAACATGTGGGCACACGCTTGAGTACCCTTTATCCTCTGAAGACCAAAATGACAGTTCTAACACACAATTTAGGTCTACAGTTTAGGCTTATTAGCATTATCCATGATGCACTGGTAACTGAAATGATTCCGATCTTCTGCAGTGCTGCGTGTGTTTTGTCTGTATGTGTGTTCTGCAGCTGAACATGTAGACAGATGAAACACACTAAAACAGTGCAAATCCAAAATCAGATCAATAGCCTTACAGCTTCTTAGCCTCTCTCTGATCAATATGCACGCAATCAAAACTTTTTTTTTTTTTTGCCAGCATTACCTTCACCACTTTGCACATTGATTTAATCCATTGATCCCGACGCTCAATCTCCTTTTAGGAAAGGAAGGTAAGGATATTTAGTACTAGAGACCCCATCTGGCCATCTTTTTGAACTTTGACCTTTGCGTTAATCCTGAAACAGAAGAAAGAACTTAATGGTACCTATACAAACCGACTTGGAATTGTCCCAAGGGGTGAGATGCAAACAGCAGGGTGCCATGGCAGACTCTAAGGCTCAAATCAATGCCCCCTTCTGGGACTTGGGCTTCACTACAAGATGATAAAAATGTGACAAACAGATGTGGCTATTACCGTGATTTGGATACAGTGAGACGCAGCTTGATGTGATACTTTGGCGTAATTTTGTCTCGACAATAAGAACACGGACATGAAAGGTAAGATCAAGGGTAACAGAACTGAACACAGAGGAGAAGCGGAAGAGGTAGCGAGAGAAAGAGGGAGCGATGAAGGGTCAGTGAAGGTGGCGTGCTGTGGCCTAGCTGGGGATTGGCGTTCAGTGAGGCTTCTCACTGATGTGCCGCAAAGCCCTTTGAAGGGATTATTAACACATTTTGATTACTCTGGTCCAGTTGTCACAGAAAATATAACGTCCATCAGGACTATAAAATGGGTGGCTCTATTTGTCTACAGAACTCCCTCATGATGTTTCTCCCTTCACTATCCGCAGGAAGCAAAGAGTCTGGACAACCCAAGGTTATGGGCAAAGTAATTTGCTAATTACAGCCTCAGATATCATGAAGAACGGATTCAACACAAACACCAGTGAAGAGAAACGCCTAGTGTACCAGCATTCTACCATAAGAACATGAGTGGCAGTTTCCAAAGAACTTTCTTCACCTCATTGAGTTTACATAAATACAGTGCCTATAAAAAGTATTGACTTCTTTGGGCTTTTATATGTTTTGTTTTATGACCTCAAATCAAAACATAAAAAAAAAAAATTTAAAAAAATTCAAGCCTGAAATCCAAGTTCAGCCACAAATTCTCAGTAGGATTTGATATCTGGACTCCAACTTGGCAACTGCAGGACATTAACATTCTTGGTTTTAAGCCATCGCTGTATAGATTAAACTATCTGCTTGGGTTTGTCGTCGTCTTCCTGGAAAACAAACCTTCCCCATAACTCTCAGGGCTCTATTTTCTACCATGCGTAAAGCAGTGAAAGATGAAATGTCATTGCCAGTTTCCACCTGACACAGTTGTCATTTTCATGCCAGTGCCCTTTTTTCCCGATGTACAGTACTTGTGCACAGCTCTGCGCCCACGGTCACGTTTGTCTAAAAATGAGATGTGGTCAGGCGCAAAGCTGGCACGCTCCTATAGTCAGTCACAAGAAAGCGTTTGCACTTTAGACCACATAAAAGCAGGTCTAAAGTCTAGTGTAGTGACTGTGATATTTTAAGAGTGCAACCACTCAGATGCGGCTCCAGCAGGTTCACCACACACAGCGATGCACAATAGCTCATAATAGGAACATGAAACTGAACTGAACACAAACATAACTAAATAAAATAAATGTGTAATGGAAAAAATATAACGAATAACTTTGATTGGTACTATATTTTAACGTCGCTTTTCTTCCTCCCATTGGGTGGACAAACAGGAGAATTCAGTTTTGGTCTGGATGTTAAACATTGAAACGAAAACATATCTCCTCATAATACATCATTAAGATGCACAACAACATTTATTTTGACACAAAAACATTACAAACTCTAATCACACACTCCAACCATATAACAGACAAAGAAGGATCACTGCAACTGCATCACAGTGCACAGAATGAATGACAGTTGAAGACAGATGAACAGCTGATCTTAAAAGTACTGCATGTAATGGTCCATTTGCATGAGTGACATTCATCTTAAAGTCCATCTGACACTCTTCACACAGTGGACAAACAGGTGTTAAAGGACACAATATTCACACACCGTATTTTCTAGACTGTAAGTCGCGTTTTTTCACTGGTTTGGGAGGTCCTGCAACTTATATTCTGAAGCGACTTATATGTCAAAAAATAGGGGTGCAACGGTACACAAAAACCACGCTTTGGTACGTTTTCAGTACATTGGAAAGAAGAATCACAACAATAAAGATATTTAGCCTATGCTGTTTAGGCTAGTGTGTGACTGAATAGTGTTTCAAGATTTTTACCTCCGCCGAGGAGGTTATGTATTCGGTTGCGTTCGTTTGTTTGTTAGCATCTTTATGGAAAAAGCTCTGGACGGATTTTCAAGAGATTTTTTTTGCTGATAGCCCTGGATCGACCGAACAAAATGATTCCTTTTTGGGAGTGATCTGGATCATATTCTGGATCCAGGAATTTTTTTAAATCCTGAAAATCCCTATCTCTCATCATTGGCGAGATTTTAAAAATTCATATCTCCATCAATTCTTGATTGAAAAATATGAAATTTGGTGGAGACATGTAGAGTGGCAACCTCTATCACTATAGAGGATCCC
>OMMV01177535.1:0-15299 GCA_900302635.1 Chatrabus melanurus | reverse complement strand
CTCACCGTTCGCACAATCAGTTGGTGCTGTTAAAACTCCTTCTTAATAACTCTTGTTTCAAACCAGACAGCTACAGTGGATATAGAAAGTCTCCACACCCTTGGGCTTTTACACATTTTAATTTCTGTATGCCATTTTGAAAGAAAAAAAGAATTCAGGCTCCTCTGTATTAAAATTTGTGAAATTATCCTCTTTAAACTCAAACTGAAAACAAATCTCTACACCATGAAATAAATTAAATAGAAATATCAAAGCCAAAATATTGGGTTGCATAAGTAAAGGCACCCTTTAATATAACACAAGTAAATCATGACTTTTACAGCCAGTTTTCTTTTGACAATTCAGGGCATGAAAACATGAACATTTCCAAGTTACTGAATATGTCTTGGACTTCATTCACATCAATTATTAAGCAATAAAAACAGTATGGTACTCTGTGGTAAATGTGTCTGGAGCAGGCAGTTCTCAAAAACTGAGTGACTGCAAGAAGAAAACAAAATAAAATAAAAAATTGATGCCAGAAAAAATTTAAATGTGTGTGCCCAAGAGTGCCCATATCATCTCTGCAGTGCCAGTAACACATGTTCAGATATTTCATATCTTCCAATCAACAATAATATATTTCCCTTGACATAACAGATTAATCATTTCTGTATCAATCTGTTAACACAGCATGGCTACAAATCATGTGATCATGTTCATGTCAGCTCCTGCCCTCTGTGCGTTCCCTCACTGTGATTCTTCAGACTACCTGCTCTGCTTGTGGCACACGGACAGAACATTCTGTGAGCAGGCTGGACACCTCTGCATGCAGATTTAAAAAGTAAAGGCACAAAGTTTGTGGGGTGGAAAACACTTCTTTTGTGCTTGTATGAGAGGTGTTCGGACCACCAGTGGACACTTCTGCACACAGCCCCACCCCCCAAAAAGGTGAAGCCAACAGAAAAGTAGATAGAATCTGCACAACATACATTGGCTGTAGAGACAATTCCTTTCTATTTGGGCTAGTAATTTCATTTTCTTGTGGTTTGTTTAAAAATGTATTAATTTTTTAAATTTTTTTGAGGAGTGATGGTGGTGCGTCAGGGCTGTTTATTGTGTAGCCACTCCCATCTCTGGCATTTATAACAAGCTGTCCCATGCAAATCAGCCGTGAATATTACAGACATCATGTGGTAAAATGACATTGTTTCACCTTCCTATATAATATTAATCCCATCCAAATAGGGTTTAAGTCTCTCCTCTCTTCTCCTTTTCAGGTCTCTCCTTTTCTCTGCTCTCTGCCCCTCTCTCCTTTGGTTCTGTTTTCTCCTCTTCATGTCTCTCCTCCCCTCACCTGCTCATCATTGTGACATAGCCTGCGTGACACTCATATTACATTCTACTTTTCCACCTTTTATTACATTTGAAAGTAATGAAATAGAGAGACAGTAAAGTCAAAAAATGTGAAAACTTTATATTAAGAGCCAGTCCGGACCTCTGCTGGGCCTGAAACAAATTCTCCTAAGGGGCCCTCCTGCCCGACATCAAACTAGGAGAGAAGACAAGTTTACCTGATTATTCTTTCTGCAGTTCACTCTTGTTGTACTTCTTCTCTCTCTGTCTCTTTTTGTGAAGCATAGTTCTGCTTTGTCCTCCCATCAAAACATTGACATCCGCTTTGACATGATGAGGGGGAGGTGAAGGCGGGGCCCTTGTGTAACTTGTGGGGCCCTAGGAGGCTTGCGTAGTAATTACGAATTTGTTAAGTTTATTGATGATTATGATTACATTTGTTAATGCCTGTTTAGGATGGCAGTACTTGCTTGCCTGTCGTAGCATTGATTTTATTAATATACATTTTTTCAGTATATTGGGAGTTCCAATCTAGTTATCATCTCTACAGATTGGAAGAAAGGACTTGTCATCCCACTTTGGAAAGAAAAGAGTGATCACCAGGATTGTAAGAATGACAGCGGTATTACACTGCTCTCTGTGCCAGGAAAGGTGCTCACAAGGATCATCCTTAACAGGATTCAGTCCTGTTCAGAATTCAGTCCTTTTATCATATTTGAATATTGGGAGGGGTGTGTTCCCTCCCCAATACATATTATGACTGCAGCCTTGCTATGCCCAGTTTCTCCAGTCACAGCCGCAGAAGCCTATACTGTGACTCCTTCAGAGTTGTCGTGGGTGTCTTGGTGGCTTCCCTCATGAGTCTCCTTCTTGCACGCTCACTCAATTGTTGAGAACTGCATACTTGACACATATTTACCATAGAGTACCATATTGTTTGCATTTCTTAATGTCTGATGTAAATGAAATCCAAGACACATTCAGTGACTTGGAAATGTTCATGTATCCATCTTGTGACTTGTCTCAAGAAACGTGGCTGTGAAAGTTATGATTTAGTAGTGTTATACTAACAAGTGCACATACTTATGTATATCACTATTTTGGTTTGGATATTTTTATTTTATTTATGTGATGTTGTAGAGATTTGTTTATACTGTGAGTTTAAAGACTGTAGTTGTAGAAATTTAATGTAGAGAAGTCTGAATTATTTTTTTAAAATAAAAAAATAAAAAAATGATACCAGACAAAAGTTGAAATGTGTAAATGCCCAAGAGTGCCCATCTCATCTCTGGAGTGCAAGTAACACGTGTGCAATGTTTAAATATTTAACGTCTTCCAATCAACAATAATATATTCCACTTAACATAACAGATTAACCTTTTTAAAGAAATATCAAGGACAAACCAAAATAAATTTTAAGCCAAGCAATGTTAAATCAAATGAAACAATAAGACAAAGAGCTTGAACATGTCAGCATCATCTCCAAAAGCAGTTTGTGAAAAGAATCAGGCCTCTGCTGTGAAATAACTAAGTGTATCAATGAGACAAAAGGTGTCAGTGGGACAGCTTTGTATAATCCTCTCTTTGGATACTCTCCTTTCCACCTTCAAAGGCTTCACTCCTTCTCTTTAAGGCTCACATCCTAATCTGATGGAGAAAGAGGCAAAATAAGGATGATTACACAGCAGTGTAAATATTTGAAAGCACTGATGTGACACACCAGCGGAAATGGGAAGCAATTACTGAATTATTCAATTAACAAACAACAAAGTAAAATGCAGAGGTGTTTTTTTTTAAAGTGGGTTACAAAGTTTCAGGTTAAATTGTATCAATTTCAAGAATGTATTCATTATCATCAATGTCATATGCTGGAACAGCTTCAAAACACAGGTAACACTCAAAGCTCAACACACTGAATTCATCATCCTCTCACTGAGGACTCTCAGTCAAAGTCCATCAAACGCCACAAAGCCAGTGGCACCGTGAGAGGTCCGCTGATATATCAGTGAACAAGGCCCGGTGCCGGCGGACCTGTGTGCAACAGGACCGCTCTATCGCTGAATTTCACAGGTCATTACTCTGGCTCCAGCCTCCAAAGCCTCCAGTGGATCTGGAGACGGCCAGCATTTTCTCCGAGACAACAGCTTACTGGGCTTTGTGCTAGCTAAACAAGCGTGTCTGTCTCACAGCAGCAGATTAATGTGGAGATAGAAGCTTTGCTCCTCAGGGAGACCTATACAAGAGCTATCCATCAACCTTTGCAGGCCATTACACAATAACAAAATAACAAAATGTGAGAGCCGCTCATCGGCTCACCCCTGTTCTCTGAGGATAGAGAGATGAGAGATCGACAGAAAAAGATTATTTCTGATAACAGCGTGTCTTATAATGAAAAACTAATCTTGACAGTTCCTGGCTCTGACCAAATAATCCAGATAATCCACAGAGTAGTTGTGTCTGCTCCAAACCATACCCAGCCTTTTCAGAAAGTTTGGTGAAAATTGGTGGTAATATATTTTTGAATAATTTTAGGCTCTGTTCCTTTATGAGTAGGGTTGTATAGTAACAGATTACATGTAATCGGGGTTACATAATCAGATTACAAAATATAAATTACTATAATCGGACTAGATTGGAAAAATGTGTAATCACATTATAGTTACATTATCAAGGATTATTTGATTACATTTTGATTATTAAAGTATGGTTATTTTAAAATGATGAAACCTTTTTCAATGATCCAAAGCTATTAACTCATCAACTAGAAGTGAACTAGAAGCAGCTCGACACATGAAGCCACTAGGGATTAATCTTCAACCATTAGTCTGTCTTTTGTTTTTAAGTGTCGAATTGCAACGCTTGCAGGTAGAAGAAGAAAATCTCCAAAAGATGGAAAACTCAAGCAGCAGCAGTCCGTCAGAGCCAAATGGAAAAACAGCTTTCAATTCCTGGCAATATCGCCATAATGTTGATCTTTAAAATGTGTACCACAAGAAAATAAATGCTGAGTGCAAATTGTGTAATTTGTTTTGACAAAAAAGACAATTTTCAGATAACTGAAAGAGATATGTTTTGAGATATCTTGTTTAATTTAGAATTAAATGTATAATTCGTTATGAGATAAAGAGAAAATATTTGTGGTTGTGTCCATTTTTTTTGAGTATGAAGTGCATCATTTTCAGTAATTGATTTTGAAGTAACCCAAAAGTATTCAGATTACGTTACTTTTTTGTCGTAATCCAATGGATTATGTTACTAATTACAAAAATGGCCGTGTCATTTGTAGTCATTAACTAATTACATTTCAAAATAATCTGACCCAACTCTGTTTATGAGGATCTGACCCAATATGTAAATGTATGAGTGATGAATGATCTGAGCTCACCAGATCCTGTCATATGTCAGAAGTGAACTAGTACTTGGCTGGTAGACCACTTGGGAACACCAGAAGCTGTGGGAATGTTTCTCCATGTAGAACTGGAGTAGCATCAGGAAGGGCATCTGGTATAAAACCTGAGCCAAATCCCAATGCAGATTTGTGCTGGATCCATTGTGGCAACCAGGGACAGCTAAATGAAGGAAAAAAGTTACAGGCCAGGCTGCACCTTTTTCACCAATGGTTCATTAAAAAAAAACAACAACAAATTAACATCTCTTGAAGTAAGTAAGTATTTAAGTAAGTCATGTAAAGGCCCTGCGGCCCATTGGTGCCAGTGTTTATCCCTGAATATTTTAGCATGAAGCGGATGAGAATCTAAGTCTTCTACTTTAACAGGAGATGCAAAATGGGCTTGAGCAGAGTGTGCGAGGCCATTTGGTGCGTGTCTCAGCAGACTTTGCCAGTTAAGTAGCGGCCCCTTTTGCGCAAAGCCGGTGCTGTGCACAAAAGGGTTCAATTGAACACATGTGATCTTCCTGAAATACAGCGGTGGTCACTTCATCAGGGTCAAAGGTCAAAGCAGGAAAGCCCACTTATTTTCAAGAAAAATGTACAAATGTTATCAAACAGAAAATTGAAGTATGATTAACTTCAGAAAAAAATCTGCTCTCTGGCCTCACTAGTTAGAAACGCACAATAATAGTAATAATGACATAAATTTGTAGAAAATTGATAAACAAATGAAACCCAACAAAAATAGACTGAGGAATAAAACAACATGGAACTAAAGCAAAGATAAATTAAAATAACTGTCAGAATAAAATACCTCAAAATACAGCTCATCATAAGTCATAAACTGATGTCTTTTCAGTGGACATTTACATAACGCAGCAGAATAAGGCTATCTAATGTCAGCATGTGGACAGTTTCATACCAAGGGGGCACAACAAGTGAAAGCTCTACAACCAGCATCAGCTTATTCACCTTCGGAACAAAGGGGGGTTGGAGATGCATCACAGTTAGGGTGAAAACTGGGGATTGTCCTAGTTCAGTCCATTTTACTGGGACTCCAATCTTCACCTTCTAGTTGTTCTTTCAGCCATCTGTTATTGTGAACACTGGACTGTGTATCGTTACTTAGCTGCAACATTTCTGTAACTGCATATTCCGACAATTATTTGTTGTGCTTTTGTTCCATTTTGTTAGTATGGTCAAATCAGATGGTCACCCCACTGAGTCGGGGTCAGCTCTATGTTCCCCAGTACCTATATTCCCCGGGACCAATAAAATGACACTTTTTGGTATAATTTTCCATATGATCTGAAATCCAAAGAAAATTTGGATTTCCCCCATAATTAGTAATTTTCTGACGGGACTCAAGTGATCTTGAATTGATTAACGTATCTTGCATTTATTTGGTGCACCATAGTAATTTGAATGAATTGTAGATATTTTTTGAATCGTTATTTTGAACCCCAAATTAAGGTATTGACGTGATAGTGGGAACTTATCCTAATTTAATGAACTCAAAAAATGCATATGTGTGACAAATGCATCGATTCTACTTTTATTTTGAACAAATCTTGTATACATAGGTACCAGGGAATATAGGTACCAGGGAACATAGGTACCGGGGAATATAGATACGCACCCCACTGAGTCTGGTCTGCTTGAGGTTTCTTCCTATAATCAAAAAATGCAGATGAAGTTTTACCTTACCACTGTCACCAATGTGCATGCTCATGGGGTGGGTAAGGTCTAGATCTCACTCGTGTAGCACCTTGACATGACTTATGTTGTGATTTGGCACTGTATAAATTTACAATTTGTCTGATCTCAAATAAGCTGGAAGCCAATAAATAAATAAGGCCAAAACTGGAGTAATGTACTCAAACACCTTTGTCTTGGTTTAAACTCTCACAGCACCTTTTTAAACCATGCCAAGACTTCTGTCTTCCCTCAAAAGACAAATTGACAAGGAAGACATTAGCAGCGTCCCTCCTCATCACTGTGTGGCCTGCATGCAGCTGCCAAACATCATTTTTATTGAGAGTCATCTGTGTGAAGTTGTGTGTGGTAAACACCTCCATGAATGACAGTAAACAACACAGGATCTCTGGCTGCACCCCACCCCCCACCCCTGAGGAGAAAGGGGTCACACAAACAGAGCATCTTATGGCGTCTTAATTTGTTTAAAGCAGGCCGTTCAAACAGGATCTCCAGCAGAGAGAAAATCTCGTTTCCAAGGCTGTCGCCGTGGCTCCAACCGTGGTGTTTAGGAAGGAGATCAGGACACCGCTGACGACTCTGCTCACTTCCAGCACACACAGCCTTACAGAGGCGCCAGGTTGTAATTAACACTTTGCAGATTATGTTTACAGGGCCAACACGGTCTGACCGAGTTTTATTACTGCCTGGGTTGTACCTCAACCCTCCACGGAAACAAAACAGTCTCTGTTTGACAGCGTCCTGTCCTGTTTGATTGTACTTAGATCCTGTCCATATTAAGCCACTTCCAATGGAAAACACATCCATTTCTCTCCATTTGTGCCACAATAACATGGCATTTTTCGTCTCTGTAAACTGGGCTTTTCAAAATATTCTCCAGAGTCTACAACTGTGAATGAAGGCTTGGAAAACAGTGGCTTCAGCCTGCTCTGACACCATCAGAGCTGTGAGACATTAAACTTAAAGCAACAATAAGGAGTTCCCCCCCCTCAAAATAACAGCTTCAAAATCATTTTCATGGTACAGCAAGTTATAAAAGTGAGAATGGCGTCTCTGTCATTGAAGCAGCAACCTCTAAATGCCTGGTATTGCAATATGTAATGGTGTGCTGTGACGGAACACTTCTCCAGAGAACTGCGAATTGTGCGAAATGCTTTACAGCATACGTCAGACACCAGATCAAATATTTTACACAGGCAGAGTTCAGCCAACAGCTAGCAGAAAAAGCTAACTCAGTATTCTCAGTATGGACACCATGGCAGAGCCAGTGAAGAAACCGAAGAGGACACTGTCGGAGAAAACAAAGAAGAGAAAAAGAAAGTGTAACCAAGCAAGAAACTGTCAGGTATGGCTGAGCAGAACCCAAGTGCAGGCACACAAACACAAGGAGAGCTAATATCTTATCTTATCTTATTTTATTTAGCAGAAGATGTGGGTTGAAGTGAGTCCAAAAATATAAATGAAGAGTTCAGGCAGCACACTGATGAAAATGTTCACAGGAAATCCTTCTGAAACATGCAGGGGTTGTTGAGCTGGTGAAATCTTGGAGTGATGCAGAGACAAACCAGGAGACAGAGGATTAAACCAGCACCTGAGTGAACATAGAAAAGAACTAATACACCCAGACACTGATTGCAGATGACGGACAGGTAGGGGTGATTACCAAACCGAAAGCACCTGGAAAACTATGGGAGTTAAACAAGGAAACACCAGAGGGTGCAAAAGAGTACTACAGAGACAGAGAGAGATCAAGGTAGGGAAAGAGTTAATGACAAGGGCCACTGAGGGAACCAGAGAGCCCAGAAATAGAGAGAAGTGGGGTAGGTAGTTTAACAAACTGACAAACAGAAACACAGAGAGAGAGGATGACAAAGTAAAGACATGGGGGTGATGCAAAAGGAGGAGAATGAAGAACACAGAAGAAGACACAGAGGAGTATATTAAATAAACCAAGAACACAAGCAGGAACCACAGAACAAAGGTAATTAAATAAACCATGCGGTGCATATGACCATGCATGCTACCATGCACTGTGACAGAAAACTGAACAAGAGTGAACACCGGACCAGCTTTTACTCATTGGTGAGAGCCAAAAGAGGTAAAAGGATGCAAGACAGATGCAAGCCTGGCCTTGTTGCTATTGGACCAGTAAGTCATAATGTTTGCTTACTTGATTTGTCTTGTGCTGTTGCACTTGCTTGATGTTTGGCTGTGTTAATGTAGTTGTCGACTCTCTAGTTTATGATCATGAGCCAGGTAAGTCCCTTTCCATAGAAGTTTAGCAGGTAAGTAATTCAAAGTGCTCTTACGTCATTTACTGTCTTGCTATGTTGGCCAACATTTATCTTGGTATGTTAGTTTCCATCTTCATTTGTCAGGTATAACAAAAGGGCAGCTGGACAGCTGACAGAGGGCAGACAAGTCATGTGGGGGGGCAGGCAAACAGCCGACCAAAACTGGACAGGTTCTCTCGGGGTGACCGGATGGCTGCCAGTGAGCTGACAGATAGTCTGGGAGACAGATGGAAGGCTGGTGGAGAGCAGACAAGTCGTCAGGTGGGCGGTATGTGACTAACAGAGAGCAGTCAGGACATCAGGGAGGCAGCCATGCAGCCGACAGTGAGCGGTCAGGTAGTCAGAGGGGCGGCTGGATGGCAGACAGAGCATGGTCAGGTAGTTGGGGGAGCGGAACAGTCACCAACTCAGGGCTGATAAAACCTTCGGGATTACAACTGCCCAACGAACAGGAATAGGAGAGGTGTGTTGACCCTTAGCCACCTCAGGACAAGGTGAATGAACAGTTGAGGCACGCTGACCCCCAGCCACCTTGCAACCAGGAGCAGGAATAGGAGAGGCATGCCAACCCTTGGCCACGTCGAAGCCAGAAGGAGGAACTGGAGCCACCTCGAGCGGTGCAGCAAACTGTGGGGCTTTCTCGGAGACTGTAGCAATCTCTGGAGCGAGCTCGAGGTCTGCAGCAAACTCTGCAACTTGCTCGGGAGCCACGACAAATTCTGGAGCCAGCTAGGAGGCTGTAGTAATCTCTGGGGCCAGCTTGGGGTCCGTAGCAAATTTTGGGGCTGGCTTGGGGTCCAAAGCAAACTCTGATGCAGCAGCACACTCTAGAATGGCACCAAGGGGTGCAGCATACTCTGGAGCAGGGTGAGGGCTGCAGCATACTTTGCAGTGGACTTTGGGGCGGCAGCATACACTGGAGCGAGCTCCGGGGTGGCTGCAGCAGTCTGTGGGGATCACTCCATGGTGGCTGCAGCAGTCTTAGGGGAGAGCTCCATGGTGGCTGCAGCAGGCTCTAGGTAGAGCAGGCTCTGTGGGTAGCAGTGGTGGCAGCAGTGTCTGAAACATGGGATGCTGCAGTGGTGACTGAAGAGCCAGAGGTTGGGAACAGAGAGAGAACAGATAGATAGAGAACAGCGAGACAGAGAACACAGAGAGGGAAAACAACTGAAACAACCAAACCATAAGTGAAAAAACGAACAGAATAACACAAGGAATCAAACACATGTTGCATGGAGTTACACACATATATAAGGAAACACCAAACCAGAACACAAGAAGACTGGAAGACACTAGGAATGGATCGTGACAGAAGACGTTTATAACCTGAAAACACGAGCATGGATACACAATGATCCTAAAAAAAAAACAAGATTTTGAAATTAGGTTTTTGTGAAAGCAATCTGAAGAATCCTCTGACTCAGTCATTTTTCATGAGCAGAGAAAATGAGAATTTTTCCTCGCTTATGACAGTTTTGCACTTCTAACTAAATGAATAGTTCATTCTCTGATGCACACACCATTGTCTGACAATATTAATTACTTCTATGCCCTGTCTGCAGTTCGCTCCCATTTATTTGGGCTCATGCTGCTGGTCTAACAGTTTTATTAAAGTTGCAGTGAAACTAATCCATTTCTTGGCAGCAGGCGGCAGACAGCTGGGCAGTGAGGAGTCACAACAAAGTGGCTGATATAATTGCAGTCTCGTCTTTTTCACGCAGCTGCTCATTTTCTTCGTAGACTGCAAGCAGCGCTTCAGGTTAACATGTTAATGCAACAAAGCAGCCATTTGTGTGCAAACACAAAACTCACAGTGACTTCAGAAAATTAAAAACAGCGCATTCAGCTTCTACCAAACATGACAGTCAGTAAATTTCTATGGAACACACAACAACAGCAGAAATATACAACCTCGCCGTATTCGTTTTGTAGCTTTGTAGCTTTGTAGCTCATTTGAGGAAATATGATGTATAAAGTAATTTCTTTTGGTGTCTCCCTTTATGCTCAGGATTGCCACAGCGGATCTGATATAGATCTGCGTGTAGACTGGACGCAAGTTTTAGGATGCTCATCCTTATGCAACTCCAGATGTACATGGAGAATGGGGCACAGGTGGTCTTGAATCAGAATCCTTCTGTTCTGGAAACAAGCGCACTAATGCTTACGCCACCATGCTGTGGATATAGAATCTATATAATATATAAATACACAATATGAACTCTGGATCGAAAGGCCCAATAAATGATTCACATGTGAACAAAGTCGCTGCCACAACGTTAAAAATTTTGATGTGTGATTGGATTCAACAGCCTGGCCTGGCATGCTGAAGCAGAGCTGGTTAAACCCAAAAAGTAACACAAGAAGGGGCATTCAAAGTGCCACACCCACATGCTTGACACATAAGAAGTAAGTCCTATATATATGCCCTGAGGGCCGGTGGTGCCGGTAATTATCCCTGGATTCTGCAGCATGAAGTGGATGAGAGTCTACGACTCCCCTGGGATGCCAATCTGACACAGGTGACTTCCCCAGCCAAGGCCCGTACCCATTTACAGCTGGGTGGACTGAGACAATGCAGATGAAGTGTCTTGTCCAAGGACTCTGACAGGTAGGGTGACCAGGAATCAAACCAAGGTCTACATATTGGTAGTCCAATTCCTTATCCGGTACCTGCTCAAATGCAGATCGTAATTCCACACCTTATATGTTTTACACTGAGCCATCCAAATTAATTATGTGTGGTTCAGTGATACCAGAATATATGGTTCTGTTTGGCCTTGATATCTGATCAATTCTGTCCAAAATTGAACCACTTTATGCTCGACTAACACAAAACCCTTCCACCATGTTTAATCCATAATGGCTCCAACCTGTTTGAGTTAAAGAGATTCAACTTTGAGTTTAACTTTTCAAGGTTACCCAAGCTCAGAGGTCATATGACCAATAGACAAATGACATATGACTTAATATTTCTGTTTAATAGTAACCACAGGTGTATCAAGTATTGGGCCCAAAATGTAACCTTGAACTAGGACTTTAACTGTTCACTGATTTTTCTCAAAATCAAACCACCTTGTGCTTGGCTGACCGTCAATCATTCCACCAAGTTTAATTCAAAGTATATCAAAACTCTTTGAGTTATGTTGTTAACACGCACACACACTCACGCACACACATATGCACACATAGAAACGCAGACGGTCAGGACTGAAAACAATACCACCACATGCACTGCTACTGTGCATGGGTGTACTACAATGCTCCTTAAAGCACAGCCAGGGTGGCTCCCAGTGAGTAAGGCCCTGTTCTCACTTCCACAGATAAGCATCCTGGAAGGTCACGGTCTATAACTGTGACAAACTGACGTGTAAAGATCACGGTTGTCCACAAATGTGATCTAGCATGCGGTTTGATGATGTAACGTGCTGGACTTGTTCCATGTGACATGTCCAAAAACAACCGTAGCCCGCTCGTAGTATAACTTTAGCACAACCTCCATGCTTCAGGGAAGATTTCCTGATGAGGTCACAGCATGTACAACAATGTTAAGGACGCCATGGAAATGCAAGGGATTACCAAAATATGTCAAAGTTTGTGACGGAAACATGAAATTTTAGAACATCTTGCATATCAAACTACAGTTAAAAAAGGTCCGTGGCACAATGACGGAATATCCTGGTTCATCACGGACACCCTCCAGGAACATCTAAGGTTTTCCAAATTATGGAGAAGGTTTCAAACCATGACCTTCCGGGATGATTTATCTGTGTAGGCTTAGTTTATGCTTTGGCCTTGAGCGGTCATCTGTGGTGCACGTACTTCAGGACAAAGAAAACAGATTTATCATGTTTTTATTCTAATAATAATTAAAATAGTTTAATTCTGTTCTCAGTAAAAACAATATCAAAGCATTTCTGGTGCATAATATGGTTTGTGGAAATATAGCTTTTTTACATTTGTATATGTAGTTAACTTTCTTTAAAAGATTGGGTTTGTAACCTGGAAATAACAGAAAACACAAGAGGAAAAAATTAGATTCTGACACTTTTACTGATAATTTCATGTCAGTGTGATCAGTACTGGGGACTACAGCAGACAGGTGGCTACATCAAGAGTTGGAGATGGATCGCTTGCTGGCCTGGGTGGTTGCCATCCAAGTCTCAAGGCGGTTTAGTGATGGTGGATGTGGAGATGTGCGGCACAAGTGCGTGCTACCAGACCTGACCCTGCATCTAACCATAAAGGTTAAAACTATGATGATAATTTTGTCTGGCTCAGAGTTAGCAAAATATTAACAATTAATAAATGTAATGGTGAACGGTAATATAGTCAATCCAGTGATTCAGTGAATGGGCATTTGGATATATATGTGTTTGAGATCTCCTTGCTTCAGTTCCAAATCCAAAAAAGCAATCCCAAATCCAGTACAATGAAAATGTAGACCTGATAATTTCAAGTCTCATCACAAAGAAAAATAAAAACATTGTGATTATAACATTCATGAGTCTCACACTGAATCCACGTGCAGAAAAAATTACCACTCAAGCTTATCAACTACTTACAAACTACAGCAAATATAACTTCATGTTTGTTCAAAGTAGGGACAGGTGTCTCAGTGGAAAGAACGTGCATTCTTACACGTTTTACCACACGTGACTTGAACACTTTACACTAAATTAAAGTGGAAACCCACTGTTCAGGCAAGCAGTACACCTTTCCATTCCACAGAAAGGTGATAAATCTGTTGTCTCTCATCTCGTGCCAGTCAGGTCCCATGATGCTCTTTGATAAGCTTCATTCTCTCTGTCTTGTCAGGCTGCAATATAGTTTAGCTGAGGCAGAGGAACAATCTGGACATCTACTCTTCTGTCACTTTGCACCCGTAGATTAAAAGAGAATTGGCACTAATCCTCAGCTCCTGTAAAAAAATCTGATGTATTGGGAAAGGCTGTTAAATATGGCCTGAGGTGCAAATTCGGGCACACTCCCTACCACCAGCGGACTGCAGTTCCACAACAGAACATGGTGGAATTTGCAGGCCATGGAGGTACAAGGTGTGACAAGTTGAATGGAAATAATTAAGCAACAAGAGCTCCTAGAGAGCACACAGGTTTCTGTAGTACAGGCTTCTCCACACTACAAATAATGTTGGATCTAACACAATAATTATTTATGATATCATACAAATATTTTAACTGTAGTCAATGCAAAAATACAAGTTTCATAGCAAGAGGAACTCCAGTAACATAAAACATTAAAAATAAAGATAGCATAGAGTAACAGTTTTGTTAAACCATTTGAATTACACTATAAGAACATCTTGAATGTTTCATTTCAATTCCATTGTGGTTGTGCACAGAGGCGAGATTAAAAAAAAAAGAAAATTGTCTTGCTGACCAACTACTTATGGACCTGGCTGTAAATAAGCCCAACACATTTTTTTGATGTTGCAATCATGAATAAATAGAGCATTAATTCAGCTATTTTGGTGTCCCCTCCAGCATTTGGTGCCCTATGCGCAGTGTATGATGGATGTGGTGGAAGTGGTGGCTCTGGCCTGTGTAGTTGCCATCCAGGACCCGAGGCGGTCCCGTGGTGTGGTGGATGTGGCAATGCAAGGCAAAGGTGCATGATCCCAGACTCAGCCATACGCATTTTCAGACAGGAAAGATACAAAAGTTGTGTCCCCAAGGGTCCAATTTACGTACGTCGGGCAGTCAGGCAGGCATTACTCTCAAGCTCAGCTGGAGACAGTCCAACTCCAAATTTATACTTTTTCAGATGACATTTTTTTTTTAAAGTTGGGCTGTTTTGTTACTTAAGGACAACCCAGAGATTTTTACAAATGTAGTGACATCTACTGTCGAATTCCTAACACAGGACTTTATTCACATCTTTCACATTAACAATATCGTCCCCACAAAAACAAAAGAAAAACAAAAACGGCAGAGGAAATATTCCAATAAAGCAATATTAAAAAAACACTCCAGGAACAGACTATTGCACAGTGACAAAAAATAAATAATACACACAATGATTATTATAATGACATAAACATGAACTTGGTCAGATGTAAACACTGTCTGTCAGAACCATTCGTCATCATCAACCTCCTCATTATCCTCAGTCTCATCTGAGTAGAGGGCTTTGCATTTATACTGTATCTGGGTCAGCATGGCATCCCAATCTGAGGTGGACACGGGCACGACCTTATTCTGATCCACCTTGTTCAGCTGGACACCCTTCCGGATGTCGGCCAACACGGCATCCCAACCTGAGGTGGGGGGAGAGAACGAGTGAGGAGATTTGCGACGGGGCACACACAAGATGACTGGACTAGGACTAAGGGGAGGAGGAGGGAATGAGGGGTGAGGAGGTGGGAGAAGGGCTGCACATAGGGTGCCTGGCCTAGTGGGAGAAGGATGAGGTGGGAACAAGGAGTGGGCTTGGAACACAGGAGGGGGATAAGTAGATCCACAACCCCTTCTCAATTTCAGAGGAGGAAATAGTTCTGAATTGTGAGGCTTTGCATTTGGCTCCTCCACATGACTAGCGTGGTGGAA
>OMMV01177534.1:2500-23277 GCA_900302635.1 Chatrabus melanurus | reverse complement strand
CACACACACACACACACACTCTCACACAACTGCCCTCAGACAGTTACCAGAGTACCACACTGATTGTATTTCTTAATAATTGATGTGAATGAGGCAGCATGTTGGCTCAGTGGTTAGCATTCTTGCCTCACAGCGAGAAGGTCTGGGGTTCGATTCCCACCGTGCCCAGTTCCTTTCTGTATGGAGTTTGCATGTTCTCCTTGTGTCTCCCTCTTCCAAAGACATGCATGTTAGGTGAATTGGTGATTCTAAATTGACCGTAGGTGTGAGTGAGAGTGTGGCTGTGTTTGTCTGTCTATGTGTGGACTGGCGACCTGTCCAGGGTGTACCCCGCCTCTTGCCCAATGACCGCTGGGATAGGCTCCAGTACCCCCCGTGACCCTTAACTGGAGTAAGCCGGTATAGAAAATGAATGAATGATGTGAATGAAGTCCAAGACATATTCAGTAACTTGGAAATGTTCATGTATTCATCCCCTGATTTGTCAAAAGAAAACTGGCTGGAAAAGTCATGATTTACTTGTGTTATACTAAAGGGTGCCTTTGCTTATGCAACCCAATATTTGATATTTCTATTTAATTTATGTCATGTTGTAGATTTTTTTTGGCTTGAGTTTAAAGAGGATAATTTTAGAAATTTTAATATAGAGAATCATGAATTATTTTTTCTTTCAAAATGGCATACAGAAATTAAAATGTGTAAAGGTCCAAGGGTGTGTAGACTTTCTATATCCACTGTATATGATGGTCACGAGCATCACATACCTTGCTTTTATGGTGTCTACTAACCTTTGATAAAGTGATCACAGACTGGCAGGTTTGGGGGGGAAAAAGAAGCATTGGCATTGCATAAAAAAAAAAAAGAGTATTGAAGCTTGACATTTTTTGTTCGCTCTTCCTGACAGACTTTCTGAAAATACACCAAGATGGCTTTTAATGTATAGCGTTTATCAGAGCCATAATCCAAAGAGGCTTTAACTTGAATCTCATTCCTCTGTTTTTATTACACAACATCAACAGCAGCATCTGACGCAGTTTTGTGCCAGCAATAACTTTGATAATCAGCCACCACCTTAAGGATGAATAGCACCTAATGAAAACACAGGATTTAAGAGGGTGCATGCACGAGGCTCATGTGCAGACCTACTGCTGGATGACTGACTTGGAAAAAAACAAAAGTATTAATGCCCAAATCCTCAAAGAAATGGAAGATGAAGAATCATTTTAAGGGAATTCGAAATACTTTACATTTTCTGTCTAACTTAGCGCAGTCATTGATCATCATGATTTGTTTTTTTGTTTGTTTGTTTTTTTAAACCTTGCAACTACACTGTCAGCAGATATACAAAGTGGAAATGCAGACAAAATAGGCATATTCATCATTTAATACAAATTATTAAAACACAGATGGAAGTATTTAAATCAACTAAATGCAACATGACAAATAATGACTACTAAATGACTAATAACTTTTAAAAATATGTATGAAAATGGAAAAATTCTGAGACAAAGAAGTGAATGCAGTAATAATTACATGATGTATGGCCCCAGTCACCAAACAGTCCCTTAGAAGTACAGTGCTGAACTAAAGAAAAAGTATGTCACATAAGTCTTTCGAGCAGTAACTGCACATTGTCCAGAACAATGTGTATGAAATCACCACACCCTCCACGCTGCAAACCGTGCTGCAGAAAATGTGCTGACCACATGGAAACAACTGAATTTATAAAGCCACTGAGAGTTTCTCTTCATGTCAGAATCATTTAAAGATTACATTTTCCAAATAAGTCAGCTCTGTTCACAGATCTGGTGATTTTCATTATTCATGCGAACTTCACAGTCGTAGTAACAAGATAACAGACGATGTGAATGGGATGGAAGAGTTGATACTGTGATGGAAGTGCCACAAATAATAAACTGTCAAAATCAGTCACCTCCTCCTGTCAACCAATTACAGCACAAGTTGTCAAAAAACAGCAGAATTTCCAAAATCATGAACAATGCTAAAGTACAACAGTAACACAAATGGGATTATTAGCTAATCCTACAAGAGTATATGGAAGAAAAAAAATAAAGTTAAGTCAAAAGTGCCAGAAATATTTAAAACTCCCTAAAAGGGTTTTCAATAATTGAAAAATGATGGTTCGTTCTTGTTAGTATTGTTAGTCAAGCTTTGAACTGCCTCAAGGAACGAAAATGAAAACCAGAAAATTTATAGTTTTTAATGTTCCGGAACAGAAACGTTTATTAGAAATAATGGTAACTGGTTAATAATATTATTTTTTTCATTCTTTTATTATAAATTGAAATATTTTCTGCTTGCAATAACTTGGTACTGAGTTCCCTTCCTGTCTTCCTCTGAACATTACGCACGTCTTTGAATGGCGGGGAGAAATTTACCAGCAGCAGGCAATTAAAGTCAAATATGGTGCGGTCGTCCTTTTCCAACTAGAGGAAGTAAATGTTGTGCTATGTACCTTATAAATGTCAGTCTTAGATATTACCTTCATCATTGCTTGATTAACAGACTAACATGTAAAGACAAATAATGTCAGAAATAGTTAGCTAGATCCAGGAAGGCCAAACAATGTGCCAGCATAACCAATCTTGTCAACTGTGACATTAATGATAGACTATAGAGTCAAATACAGCCTATATTAGTCAATGTTTTTACAACATCCAAAAGATACATATTGTTATGTCACTCAGCCTTACATGGGACATTATTAACCAGTATTTCTTTTCAGGCAGACCACAATCAAGGGGTAGTAGTTGCAGTGTTTTTTGTTATAAGTATATTGACACAGAAATGCCATGTTTATGTAATGTATATGTATGTTTATTGGCTTCAGGGTATCAAACTTTGTTTGATAAAAATTGCATTGTTCGTTTTGAAGTTATGGTTGATTACTGAGCTATTAACAACTTACATTTTATTGTTATTCTGGTGCAAATTATAATTGATAAAAATAAATATGCATGTGCAAAACCTGTGCAAAAAGGTATATTTTGCAAAACCTGTACAAAATATAACTTTTAATGCTGTTTTTGCTATTATGTGTTTATTACTTGATGGGAAAATGTACATTTCATATTTACTCTGAATGATTGCTCATATGAGCAAAAATGGTCATTCAGCATTTTTCATGAACATCTAATGTCTTATGAATTCAAATTTTCTGTAATCACATGAAGATAAAGCTTTTTTTTTTTTTGAAATGTAATAAACATTATGTGAGATGATTAACCCATCTAATATGATACACAATGACATACTCTTGGTTCACATGAATTTTGAGGCAAATATCTTGATTAAATATGGTTAGGCGTCATGAGTAAGGGCTATATAACACTGGGCTGCGAGTGGTGGCGACAAATTGCAAACGCCATTCGCGAGGGAGTCCCCAAAATGTCCTGAGATGTCCGCGGTGGTTCTCAATTTCCTTGCGTGAGTTGCAGGGCCTCGCTCTCGTGTCGCTAGAATTTTGAACATGTCCAGAAAATTCGGGTGACAAATGTACTTTCAAAATACTCCCAAAGGCATTGCAGTGGCGCAAACCTGTCTCAAACCCATCCCGAACCGTTTTGTTCATTTTGTCGCCATGTGTCGCACATGGTACAGTCCACCCCCCCTGTGAAGATGCCGGAACGCCACTAAAATGTAAGTTATTATTATGCATAGTAATAACATACATGCATAATAATAACTTACATTTTAGTGGCGTTCCATCTGGATGTCAAAATAATCCACTTCATGAACTGCAGGCTTCTGACGTAAATGACAGGAGGTGTAATCCAGTTTCAAAATGTGTAATGAAAAAATACAGTCCAAATTACAGTCAGTCATACTGTTCACAAGCAGCACAAAGGGCAGTGTTATGAGAAGATCTCAGTGTTACACAGGCAATGACAATAATTATTATTCGACACAGTGCGCTGTGACAGCAGGCTATGATGAATACTCGCACAGCCAGCACTGTGATGTGTCCGAGCCCTACCTGACCCGTGGGGTACCGTCGGGTCTGGTTTGGGATCCACCTTCTAATACATACATACATAATTTGGCATATGGGAAATATGGTCCCAAAGTCTCCATTGTCACGCCTAAATGTTGTCCGAGTGTTGTATGAAATTCACGCAAGTGTCCGGCGACATTCCCACGTGTCATTCATTCATTCATGGCGCACAAATGTAGCTTGAAATTCACGTGACATTCGCTCGAAATCCAGGCGCATTTTGGCCTGAATATTGCCGGGGGCATTCGCAAATGTTTCACAACTCCCACTTCAGTGTGAGTCAAAGTGTGACCTTGTCACTATTCACCTATTTTCTCACACTTTTGTGTCTCCAACTGGCCGCGAGCTGTCTGAGCCCAACCCTAACCCTTACCAACCCTATGAATTTTCATAAAAAACTGTGTAGTGTCCATACACCAGTATTTAAATGCCTTAAATATATTCAGTATTAAATATATTAATATTTTTATCAAAAAAGTTTAAAATGGATTTATAACTTACTGCATACATGTTTATCAACAATAATTGGCAATTGTAACATTACACATGGTTATCTTGGCATGTACTTTTTACAATATGTAGTGTCCGTACATCAAGCGGTTTATGCGACAAAATTTTATGCACAAATACATATTAATTTATGAAGAAGGCTTTTATTGCTGTCTAGTTAATACAAATCTATCTATCTATCTATCTATCTATCTATCTATCTATCTATCTATCTATATCACATATTGTTAGACTCATACGTTCCCATTTACTAACTGTTCAACGTGTAGTGTCCGTACACCACATTTTTTACATGAAAAGCACCTGTTGCAGAACAAGTGATATCTTTTGAGGCAGTGAAGTTAATACAAAGATATTTTACATTTAGAAGTACAACATCTTTAGCAACAATTTCTGAGTGTACTTTTGTCAGTGGTGGTACATGAAAACTATCCCTCCTGTGCACCCTACTAGTACCCCTTGATTGTGATCTGGCTGTTTGGTTCTAACCGATCCGGGAATGATATTTTAAAGTGGAACCCAAAAATGTTAAAATACAGATTCTGTTTGGAACGACCCGGTTGAAAGAAAATTCTGGTTAGAAGCTCTGATTGTTCATATTGTTTCGATTGTTAATCCTGTAGTTAGCCTTTTATTTGTTGGATAAGATAGCTGAAAAAAAGTCACGACATTATAGCATGTTATGTCATTATAAAATGTCAAGCAATTCCTCGTTGCTGTCAAACAAAGAATTTTGTTGATTCGTCTTTGTATGTAAAAGAGTATAACGCAGTGTGTGACGAATAATACATTTTGCCACAAATACAAAATACAAACTTAAAATAGAAAATGAACTATGGGTAATACAGAGATTTAATGACAGAAATGAATCAAAATGTAAGGAACTCTATCTATCTATCTATCTATCTATCTATCTATCTATCTCAAGAATTGTGCAAATGATTTAAGTATATTTAATGGCTCTAAAATGTATGGAAAGTAATATGAAGGCTATATAATATTTATGAATAAATATTAATGAATGAAAAATACTGTGCTTAAATTATGATCTATAGCAACAAGAATAGGCATCAATCATGACACAGTGACAACTTCAGGATTGTACATTGATTGCAGAAGCTACAAAAATGACATGATTACGATCACACTATGAAACTGCAGCTGATATTCAACCATCTGCCAAATATGTTTCTCAGCATGCATTAATATGACACACGGAGAACAAAGTTACATTTAAGAAACTGTATAACTATATGTGACTGGGTTAGACTCACAACTAAAATATTTTACTTTCAAGCTACAGCATTTTCAAGTCAAATTTCCCTCTGGGGACGACAGGGTTTCTCTTATATCCCACTGAGCAGCAAAGAATATTGACACCTAACTTCTAAAATGTTCAGAACACCCGCAAGAGATGTGAGCACAATTTTGTAGCTTTTTGCCTCAATTATCTCTCAAAGTTTGAATGTGTTACATTAACAAAAAGCTTTGAACTTCAATTCATTTGAGGACAGAAAAAAATTATAGTCCTTGCCTTTAGAGATCTTCTGAGCTATTATTATAGCTGCTTTTACACGAGACGCTGAAACCAAAAAAGTTTAGAGAAAGACTCTACTGACAAATGCTGAGAAAACTCAATATAGGCTGCAATAGAGTAATGCCATTTTCTATTAAGCGCCTCCATTACACTGTATAGCCATAGCCCAAGAATGATTGAATACAACCAGCTACAGCAACTGTGCTCAAAATTAATTTAGGCATTTGATATAGCTGCTTCTCTACTGGTAGAGATACCATCAAATTACAATGAGTGACATCCTGATTATGTGATTTGTGAACAGATCTGACGCTGTTACATGTTACTAGAGTAAATATTTTGTCTGAGTTCCAGCTGGTTTGAGCCAATCCAAACTATATCGTCTGGCCGCTTGCTCTCATGGGGAACCCTGTTTCCTCAGATGAGCTTAGAGCAACAGAAAAAGTAATGACTTGTACTGTGCCGTGCGTAGGCCTAATAATAAAAGCTGCTTCTGTGGGAATTGGGCCATACGTGTCAGGTTTTGCTCTCCAGAGTAGCAAATACCTTAGAGATTTCCCCCTTTTCTCAACTGGGGAAGGATAAATTGATGATACAGTGGGGAAGACAAATGAAATTAATCTTCCCCGTACCTGACAGGCATCGGCTTTAGAAAGTGCGAGCGCACGCGCGAAAGCGCACACACACACAGTCATTAAAATAGCTCGATATCAATCTGGTTTGAAAACAAGACAAATGGATTGAAGCAAAACAATAACGTTTTACAAGCCTGATGAAATAAAGGCAAGTAACAGACGCTGAGGAGTTTTCATCAGATAAAACAGGTGACATGAATTCGTCTCTTGTTAGCATCACTGAAAGCAGCAGCTGTATCTCGCCGAGGCAGGCAGGCTAATTAAAAGCCAGCATTGTTGGGTGGATTTTACACTAAGTCAGATCACCTCGACAGACACGAGGCCCCAGCAGCAATGATAAGCTTTTCAGACTCTCACATTGATCTATATGTCACCGAGGGGCAAAAGTGCTACCTGAGTATCCAGGGCGACAGACACACTTGAAGCCTCCGGGCTTGTTGATACAGATGCCCTCATGTAGGCAAGGTGAAACTTCACACTCATTCACATCCAGGTCACACAGTGTTCCAAAATAACCAGGAGGGCAAATGCAGTGAAACCTAAGAAAGACGTGGGATAAAAGTAAAATCTGGTCAAGACCTGTCCTGTCAGGCGGGAGACAGTAATTACTGCGGAGTTTATTTAGTGTCAAAAGTCATGTACTTAAAAACAACGAAAGATGAGTGCGCGGAGCAGTATGGTGAGCGGAAAACCGTCCTTGTGAGGGAGCATTTCTGCTCTGTGAGAGCGCAGAACGGGATTCACGAGTGGAAAGCATCATCGATCTAGCTCTGCATGCAGAAATGCTGTGCTATGAGAATGGATATGTAATGAGTACTCATGCAACTCTCCACTAGCGGAAACCCATTGTCGCAAGGGCGTATTCTAGGTCCGTATGAGAAAATGCTGTCCCGCGGGCATAATGCTCAACACACACTCGCTTGTCAAAGTGAATTTTTAGACTTTCAAGGCAGGGACAGTGGCTGATGTCTCCATTTTTTTTCATTGGTCACACCTTAAAAATCGCTGCAGGATTTTAATCCACTCAGATCACACAATGAAAGTCCACTCATGACAAGTCACAAAACTGCAAAGTATGAAGTCAGAACAACTGCCTTAAAACACACACTGAGGAATATAAGAAATCACCAAAAAAATAAATAATTATATAAAACTACATTAGCCAGCCACTCGCCCACCTTCAAAATCTTAAAATTCAATTTGAAGAGCAAGTGAGTGCTGAGCATTGTTAGTGTGTAGGGAGAATTGAACTCACCACAGCTCTGTGCTTGTGGGACAGCATTTGTTCGCTCGCACCTACAACTCGCCCTCGCTGTGATGATTTTCTGCTCATGGAGTGTTGAGTGAGCGCTCATTAGAGCTGTGTGCTCACGGGGCACCATTTGTGTGTGCGAAGCTAGACTGCGCCTTTGCGGGGATGGTTTTCCACTCTCAAATACTATCCCGTGTGCTCAGATTTCGTGGGGGTTTTTTGGGGGGGTTTTTACGTATATGACTTTACATATGTGACACTAAATAAACTCCATAAATTACAGCATATGTTGATGTTGGGCAGTTTTTTTTTTCTTTTCAAAACAGTGGTTCCCAAACTTTTATATATATTCGGTCATTCAAACTAAACAATGTCCTCATAACAGTCCCAACAATTTAAGTTAAAAAGTTTAAAAAAACAACAAATTTGATTAAAAAGTTGTTTTAAAGACTGGTCACCACTCATTTCTTTTTGTTCTGATGCAAATAAAAATGTAATTAGACTTTCAAATTAAAGATTATTGTGAACTATTCCATGGTTTCACAAGAACATCATAATGATAAATTCATTATTCAATGATTATTATCTCCTAATTGCTATCTTTGTAGACTCACACTTTAGGCTGTAATCCAAAGAAGTAATCAGGTTTTTCATCTTGCTGAAGTTTAGTCGGGTCAACTGGACTTCTTGTTTTGCTGGGAAACGTTTCGCCACTCATCCAAGTGGCTTCATCAGTCTGTGGCTTCATCAGTCAGACTGATGAAGCCACTTGGATGAGTGGCGAAACGTTTCCCAGCAAAACAAGAAGTCCAGTTGACCCGACTAAACTTCAGCAAGATGCTTAACTTCGCCTGGATGACTGAGAACCTACACAGACTACCGTAATCAAGTTTTTCTGAAGAAGAAGGTCTTTTACTTTCTTTAATATGGTGCTTACTTTAATAAAAAAAACTATGTAACATTACATTTGTTTGAACAGTAAAATATAGACATTTCAAATATGGTGTTTTACAGACAGGTTAATGAAGCAAAAAATAAAAATAAAAAAACAGAAAAAAAAAACTATAAACACACCAAAAACTTCATATACATAAACATTAAGGCAGTTAAGACCTCTGCATAGTATTGTACTTGAATTCCACCAAAACTTTTTTTTTGTTTATTTTTTTTTTTCACTAAATAAGTCTGGACATAGTGAATTTCTGTTGGTAATGAAAGGACAAATAACTAACTTGTATTTCACAAAAAACAAATTGCAAAATTTGTGTAAGAGTCCTCCACACCCACTGCCAAGCGCCCCTGCCGCCCCAGCCCCTGCCTTTAATCAACTCAGGCCTTGTTAGATTTAACTTACGACCTTGTTAGATTTAATGTGAGGCCCAGCCCCTCAGGTTGGGAACCACTGGCTAAGAGAATTAGTGAAGTGAAATACTCCGTCTACGTTCCAAATTCAGTGACGCGCCTATTTTTCATTCTTAAACTGACTGGCAGCTCTTGACTCCCGGGCAAACAAAACAAAGCAATTTCTTATTGTGTCCTTTAACTTAATTTGAATTCAGGCAGCTTCTTACTGAAGGGAAAAGTAATCTCTCCAATAATGTCGTTTGCTCAATTCAAATCCCCCTCTCCAGCTGTTGATGGATTTAATATCCCCAGACGACCCACCTCTGAGGAGATGGTTATCCTGTTTCCAAATCAGCTAACACAACATATACAGTAATTAGACACTTCAATGCTGAAGCCTAATCGACACTTTTTGATTAGTTAAACGACATTTATCACGAGTAAGCTGGTTATATCATATCTGATTTCCATGATGTGCTAACACAGCCCTGCCGCGTTATTTTGTAGAGCCTTAAGGTGGTATGAGAGAATCGTTCTGCAATAATTAACACTTTATAGATCATTCTGTTATGACAGCACATAAAAAAACTCCTCTTGACCTTCACAGTGAAAGGAAGCTAAATACTACAAGTCAGCGGCGGCTCAGTGAGCAAACTGCCCGATCCATCACCTCAGCGTAGATAGACCTGTTCTGGTGGTGGGCAGCGAAGTTCAAACAGCTCTGATGTGAACTCCCCGGACTGTCCAATCAGGGGAGTGCTCTGAGCCGGCCAACATGGGAGCGAAAACATCACAAGAGACAAACCGGAGACAAACCATTTAGGACTCCAAATTGGGCCTGGGATTTCTCAAACCATCTGTCCGACTAAACCTGGAAGCCCCGGGGCTCCCATTAAGCACAGCCGAGAGAAGCGCCGGCGGAGGTAAGCCCAATCCAGATACATGATGTGCTCCTGCTGAATTCGCTCTCCGTCGGCAGAGCAGATGCTTATATATGTCAAGGATGAAGAAGGGCTCGTTACACATAAACACTTTGAAGGTTATTCGCCTTTCCAAAACAAACTCAGGAAATTTATTTCTCCTGGAAAATCAGAGGGAAAAAAATACATATTTATACGCACTCGTTGACAAGGTCCTGACAAATGGCAGCATGGTGGCAAGGGTTTGAAACACACTCATTGATGTCTTCCTCACAGCGAAGGCCAGAAAATCCGGATTTACAATCACAGCTGCGAAAGAAAAATCAGTAATATTGATGTTTTGTCTCACGTGGAAACCAGAAGATCTGTTTCCCACTGGCACATACAAAAACATCAATAAGAATGCTATGGTAATAACTATACACTTTGTTTAGTCAGGTCTTACCACACAAACCACAGCTCTTTGAGCATTTCACTAAAATAATTCAGATTTTTTTTTTAACAATTTGAGCTCATTTTTACCTGAAAGAAATCTGCAGAAAGGTTATGAGCTCTGAACAAATCTATTAGCTATGGGCAATCTACTATCTAAATTAAAGTGTAATGTCTGGAAACTATTAAAAGAATTCATATTACTTGTACTGAGAGTCTGGATTTACTAAAGCCTGACATTTTCCTGCCACCTACGAAATGAAGCGAGTTATGGATAATACACTTTACCTGTAACTGTTGACCCGGTCTACACATTCACCCTGGTTTTGGCATGGATTTGAGCCGCACTCATTGGTGTCAATTTCACACCAACTTCCTTCAAACCCTGAAAAATAGATGAGACAGTCATGGATCAGCAAGCCCCACTACATCCTGAGAATGTTTGAACCAATGATAACAAAGGCCCCAGTGAATGCCATTTTAATAGAAGTAGTAGCCCCTGTAGCATATCTCATCTTCCAGCTCTCAGCACTCACCGTTTCCCCTTTGAGAGTGTGTGGAAGTCTAATAATACTTTAGTGCCACAGACAGATTGGTCTGAGGGCTAGTGGTTTGGGGTTTGGGAGGCGTGCGGCTGTATGTGTGTGTGTGTGTGAGAGGAAGGGAGCGAGTAGGGGGACTTCTTGTTAAGTTAGGGTAAAAGGGAAAGGCAAAGCCCAGGAGCTCTTTTGGCCTTGTTCATTAGGGGGTTGAGGGGCAGGATGGCTAAGCAGATCAGCGTGGATGTTATGTTGTACATCTGAGGATAGCCTGGGATTGTAAAACTCTGCCTGTCTAAGGTGTTCCTTTGGTGCCTCACCTCTTCTGAGAAGCGATTGGTCTGGTACATAAGAAGGTTTTCTGCTGCACTAGTTAATGTAGAGTAGCTATGTCCCTTGTTGACTTAGTGGGGGGTGCCGTGTGTGCCTGCATCCTTGTAACACATCAGGGCCCCCAAGGGTGGTGCAGGGCTGCTGAAGTTAGTGGGTCTTAGGATGGTACTACTCTGGGTCCCACTGCACTGCAAGGTGTATTTGAAGATTATTGTGTTTTTTTGAATCTTTTGGCTTTTTTTAAAGGTGTTTTCCATTTTACTTACTTATTGTATTGTATGATGTTATATTTACTTTATTGTATTTGTGTCTGCGATGGACTAGTGGCCTGTCCAGGGTGTACCCTGCCTCTTGCCCAATGACCGCTGGGATAGGATCCAGCCCCCCATGACCCTTAATTGGAATAAGCGGGTATAGGAAATGAATGAATGAATGAATGTATTTGAGTATAGTCATTTTTCACTACTTTATGATGACCACAATGGAAATACTTTATACTTTATGTGTTATCCTCAGTAATTATTTATATTTGTATTTTACATATTTGTTGAACCATACCAATCATCCTCTAAGGTCAATGGTTTGGGTATTGTAAGCAGTAATACAGGCATTGCTTCTGGATATTGTAGCAAAGAATAGGTTTAGTAGGAAGGCAAACTTATTGATTTACCAGTTGATCTACTTTACAACCCTCCTCTGTGGTTATCAACTTTGAATAGTGATGCAAAGAATGGGATCATGGATACAGGTGAGCCTTTTCACAGGGTTGATGAACTTACTCTTCGATAGAGGGTACAGAGCTCGGACATCCAGAAAGAACTCAGAGTAAAACCGTTATTCCTTAGTCACTTTGAAAAGAGCCAGTCGAGGTGGTTCAGGTATGTCATTAAGAAGCCCCCTGGATGCCTTACTTGATGGTTTTTTTGGGAATGTCCAATATGACAGATAACGCAGGGTAGAAGTTGAACATACTGAAGCGACTACAGCAGCTGACCCAAGTTTACATACACCTTGACTGTAAATGTTGAAACTCAATTTTACCCTTCTGCACAAATTTCATTTTATCAAAGAATGTATGTGTTAAGTCAGTAAGAATGCCAATTTGACTTCCATGTAAAATTATATTTAGATTTTTTTTTACTCTGCTCTAATGGCCCATTCACACTCTGACGATTGGCCTAATGTTTGCTGATGGAGAGTGAAAAGTTGGCTGAGGTCAACCAGCGGCGAGGTCCACCAGACGGGTCGACATCGGTTGGATGACGCTGGTGTTCATCGTGATCCTGGAAACGTGCTTGAAATCTTTGACATTCATGCTGGAAAGCCGGCAGGAGTTGGGCTCCGCTGCCACTGTGTCACCTCCGCTTGTGCTCTGTTACTGCCCGGTTCGCCTCCGCTGGCCTCCGCTGGCCAACCTCGGAGGTCATTTGGTTCCTGGAGCTTGGAGAGGGTGGACGGCCCGGAGAGGCTGCGACAGGAGTAAGAGCTTGAGGTCCTTGAGGTGGCGGGTGACGAGATCGCAGAGTTACATTGAGTTTGTGTGGGCTGCGATAATAATGTAGATATTCTAACTGACGTACCACACACACATATCGTTTGATAAAATAGAATATGCGTAGCTGAAGAAAATTGAGTTTGAGAATTTTGAGCCAAGGTGTATCAAAACTTGTATTTACAACGGTATCCCCTCTGACCTGGGAACACCGGGATCCCGGAGAAGTAACTGAAGGATGTGGCTAGGTAGAGGACCATCTGGGATACCTCTCAAACAAGACCTGACTCCGCATGAAACGCAATGAAAAATGGATGGATGCATGGGTGGTTAATGAGCATACAGTTTAATATATGCAGTAGTAGAGACAATAGCAGTTAAAATTACTTCAAAAGACCGCTACTCTGTTCTTACAAAGCACCATCTGTCATGCATATGTTACGCTTACAAGCACATTACAAAGGGCTAATGAGACAAACATACTGCGTAATTATGTGTTACCGCTGTTCTTGTTTTACTGGGCTCATTATGTTACTTCTGCTGCCTCAAAGCTAAACATATAGTCAAACTATAAATTATTTCAAGACATACTTATCTTAGCAATAGCAGAGATGTTTAAAATACTTTTAGTGAATTTATTTGCCAAAATCATTTGTCATATAAATGGTGTTGAATCAGCATTTAAATTTTTCATTTTAGAACCACAACTTATTGATTTTATTTAAATACAGACTCTTTTTTTTTTTTGCTTTTGGCTGCCACCATTTGTTCAGGGTCAAGATCTGCATCGAGATTTGGCACAAGTTCCATGCTGAATGCCCTTCCTGATGCAACTCTAGTTCTACATGGAGAAACCACACACACACACACACACACACACACACGAAGTTAAAACCCGAACAAAAAAACCCATTAATCATTTCAATTAAAACCATTAAATCATTTTTATCATCTGTGCATGTTTAACAATCCTTGTTGTGCTTTGTCTTATTCATCTGTTGTCAATGGTAGTATGGCCATAGCAGATGGTCACCCCTCTGAGTCTGATATGCTTGAGGTTTCTTCCTAAAACATCCAGAGAGTTTTTCCTGACCACTGTTTCCATTGTGCTTGCACAGGGGGTGGGTAAGGTTATAGAACTTACCCTTGTGAAGCATCTTGGGGCGACTATGTTGTGATTTGGCGATATATAAATAAATTGAATTGAATCTCTGAAACTATTAACTTAAGGCTGAGTGTAAAGATTTATGAACTGCTGTTTGTGAACTTGCTGCTCCTGTTTCGTCAATATTTCAAGAAGCTCATTGAGTTCTGTGAAGAGTTGATAGGAATATTTTATTTATACATTTTACAGGTTTAACCAACTGCTGTGCACGACTGCTGTGCATGTTTGCGTGTACATGTCTGCAGTTCACACACAGAATAGCTTTTTACACCTCCTTTCCACTTACTACTGCCTTCAGTGAATGCCATCGCATCCATATATTGCCTGGATTCTGGTCCTCACAGCGGCTGCTGCTGGAGTTTCATTTCATGCACATGACTGGGGCCCCACGAATCACGTCATGAGGCCCAGCACAACTACATATTCAGTGTATAGGCAGGCTGGCCCCGACAAAGACAGTGATTGGTTGGAGTTTTGTGTCAATCTTATTCAAGTCTAGAAAGTGCATAACTGTATACAGGTGAACCACTGCTTCAGGGGCAGGACTTATTGCCATAAGTTTGTAAAAAATAAAAAAAATATTTTTTAAAATATATATATATATATATATATATATAATTTAGAATATAAATATTTCTATACTATTTATAAATTTTATAAATATATAAAAAATTATAAATGTAAATACTGTCAACAAATTTAACACCATTTATGTCACTTGTCATGAATCCCATTTCATATGGTTACTATGAAAACACCTGTTATATCAAAATGCAAATGACAAAACATTTCAAAATGTAAAATAAATTGCAGAAAATCATACAGCTAAAGACTTTCTCTGTGACACATGCCGCTATTGTATTATATTATTGCTGTTGAGCCAAATGAACATCAGTGATATTGATTGATAAACATCTGAACAACTGTGCACATCTGCCAGACTCTTTCACAGCACATTTTTAATCAGTTGAATAAAGACAAATGATGGGGTGTCAAGAAAAAAAGAGACCGTAAAACTGACACTGCTCTTGCATCTTGGGATGTAAGAATAAGAAGGAATCCGTAAGACCACAGAGAACACAGAGCATGTGGTGAATTATGGGACAGCGCAAATTTTCCAAACTGGGCTGTCAGTCAAAGCGATGGCGGAGCACCTCTGGGACTATTTCGAATGTCGCTGCTGTGTAATGCATCTTCTGCCACTAAGCAGCGACTGGAGGCTTCTCTTTGACAGAGTACACACAGAGAGATACCCAACGTAGCCCAACGTTCCATCATACAGCTCTTGCTGGAGCTGCAGTACGTGATCACTGCTGCTGCCAGCGAATGTCTCCGAGGAGAACAACTTGTGAGTAATCCCCAGCGTAAAGTCAACTAACTTTGATGGACGTTTCAATTGAAGGATGAGTAATGTCCTTATTTAAGGGTGTATATTTGGCTCCGGCTGGTATGCTGGTATGTGACTTTAGTCACATATCAAAAAAGCTGCCTCATACAGGAGGCTCAATGCATGTAATATCATACACCTTTTGTAGGGTTTCATCCGTGCACTGTCAGACATCCCTGCTATAATGGAGCCATGGCAACCAGCAAAAGCTGAGCTACAACAAGTGACGCTGACATCATCTTTGTGCTTTTTTGTGGTTTTGTTCCAGTGTAGAGCATAAAAGGACAGTGGTTGGTATTTCAGTGGAGGCTGTATCTTAGATTTCTCTTTACCATGTCTGTTACTCACATAAAGTAATTTAGTCAAATATGTGTGCAAACTGTAAATGTATGATTGCTGGAAATACACAGTAATTACAAATATTGTTAAAACATGTTAAATTTAAAAAAGAACCACTAAACAGCACATTTAAATCAACATCAAAAGTAAGGTTTAATGTAATTACTGTATGTTGTAAATTCAGTAAAGCAACCTTTTTATCACGATGGGCGCGTACAAGCATGCCATGCCACATTCATGAAATGCGTAAATCCAGATAATTGCATAAATTACGTGGAAACCTGCTGACTTCTTCGTGTGTGTAAATTAACATGCATTCACGAGAAGAGTGAATTAAACTAAATAATGCCCCAAAAATATCAAATAAGGCTACGCACTCCATCCATACATGGGGAGTAATGTCTGACTCCCCCTCTGCATATTTCCTGTTGCGAGACTGATAAAGGAATATTTTATCATATCTTGCCTTAAATTAATATCAGTAGGCTACATGAATAAATTTTGAATTAAGCTACATTTCAAATTGTACAGTCAAACAATAACGTCAATGTAATTATGACATGTAATTTATGTTGGATTTTCAAACGAAAGCTGCATCAAAGTAACAAAATATTCTATCAGTTACTGAAAACGTAGGTTTGGATGACAACAGATTGCATGACTCCTATTACAGGTCTGGACCACTCATAGATTTTGCTTGTATATGAAAAAACTCAAATTCAAGAAAATTGTTGAATGTGGAAAGTTCTCAAATAACTCACACAGAGCATTAATGACAGAATCTGTTAGTATGTATGGTTTTTCAATGAGGCCCAATAATCCTAGCCTAGAAGTGGAGAGATGCCTAGGATGTACTGTATATCACTGTACAAATTTTTTTAGGCATCCTGGAATTTTGTTAATAATCTACTGTTTGATTCCCCCACCACGATTGCTGGAGAAACAAAAATCAAATTTATAATGTCCAAACATTGTTATTACAACAAAAAATTGAATGTGGTTTTTTTTCTATTAGCCTACACTAAAGAAACTAATCAGTGACCAAGATACAAATTTAAAAAAAGATTTACTTAAAAAAACATGCATTGCCCTGACAACACAGACAGTTACTAATGATCATTTAATAATGAAATTACATTAAAAGCCTGATGGCTTTCCTGTTGTTTTCTTATGAAGTGCAGTGGACCACCAAGAAGAAATTATGTCATCTTATTACCTTAAATAATTATTTGTTTTTAAAGTTGAGAAGTGGTCATACATTTTACATATTTAAACTATCATCGAAAAGTTAGGAAATGGGCAACTGAATGTATTTAGCTTGTAATTTAAAGTCCGTATTAAAATGTGTTTCTTAGTGATTGATTGTAATGACTATACTAAATGACAATACACTATTTATATTGTACATTAATCTTTTTCCACAACTTAAATTTCAATATAAACTAGCTGTGAGCATTATGGCTTTCCTTCTAATATTTGTAGCAAATGTGACATTTCAAGTTTCAGTCATAAAATTGATTTTTAAACGTTGCGTGATGTGACAGCCAAATTATGAAATAAGCAGTGTTTATGTTTGTCGTTTTATTTTAAAGAAAAAAAGTATAAAAATCATTGCCATTTTTTAATTGTCTTTTATGTTACACTACTGGTGCAAAATAAAACCAGGAAATGTAGTGGCACGCTTGACAATAATTTAAGATTCATTATTTCAAAAGACTCATCTTTCAAAACCACCATCTGCCTTTGGCTACAGATTTAGTGTGCCATGTATTTATGGCCTGTCACTCTGCACCATCCAGACAATATTATTTCCTGGAAAAGCGTCTCTCCATCTGGTGAAATATTTTTCATCATGCTCCACTGTGATTGGCAAAGCTATTTAAAAAGGTATGAGATAATGTCAGTGGCTGAGATGCAGATGATTACTTATACGTCATCACACCGCCACATTTATTTTCAGACTGAGCGATCAGTTTTGCACATAGCGTTGTGGCACCTTCACAGAAAGACCCAAACATAATAGCACTGGTTGTACTTCTTACACTATTAAAATAGGACCCTACGTCCATACAATGCTGATCAATACACATGCAGGAAACAAATTCGATCTTTATGAGGTTGTGTTAACAGGTGTTCAATTTGAACTTTAATTATTGTCATGGCATTATATCTGTGCCATATCCCAATGAAGATTTGTACCGGATCTGCAGTGATAACCCCAAGCAACCAGGGGCATCCAAAAGACAAACCAATCAACCAAAAATATCATATGTCCAATCAGTGTAAATTTTTTACACACTGCTTTAGATTTTAGACCCTCTTGAACTTTCCTTTTGTGTCTCCGTCAAACTAGCACTTTTGCATATTGCACATGCAGAACAAATACATTTTAAATACTACACACCATAATCTGTTAAGGTCAGGTCAGGTCTGGGAGCATGCGCTGGCATTGGGCTTCGCCTACTCCACCACACTACGGAACCGCTCTGGCTCATGGTCGGCAACCACCCAGGCAGACATCTGATACATCCCGCTTCTCAATGTTAGCCATCTATCCGCTATAGCCAGGTTATATGTGGACACCTGCGCACTGGATCATGATGAAGGAAGTGTGCTACATGGCCACAGAGTTGTAACTTGCTTTTCCTCACAATGCAAGCAGCATGGCTCATCTGAGTCTCCCAAACTATTCATTTGACACAAAGTCATTCAAGTGGTACCCAAGGATTCTCTGTGGACAAGGAGTACTAAAGACATCCAGTTATTGCCTTAGGTTACTGGTCAGTGTCCATGTCTCACAACCACACTGTGAGACTGGAAGCACCAGGACCTTAAAGGTGCAGTGACACTATGACGTTTATCCCCAGCGTTTGGTGAATGCAGGGAAAGGTCAAAAAATGTGGCCAAACATCAACAAAAATCATTTACCGGAGTTTAGAACCTCAAACACAGCACGGCATTCCACAACATGGTGCAAGCAGAGGCCAGGGGAGGTCGGCATTAGCCAGCACTCCATTAGAAAAAGCGGGACGTTTGCCAACGTGGCAATGTGCGGGAGAGGGGTTCAACACACCACTGTCCAGTGATTTTTGAGCAGGCAGGGCGAAGCAGCACCCAAACGTTAGCCAGCGGAGGCTCGCAGTGGCTAGCGGAGATTAACTGTCTCTAACGGTCTCTAACGTAACAAGAGGTACGGCGGCAAATGCCGAGAAAATTTAAGCATGTTGAAAATTTTTGGACATGGTCGACGTTAATCGGCGGAGGATGGCGGAGTCCAGCAGAGGCTAGTGGAGTCTAGCGGAGGCTAGCAGACACCGACGATTGAAAATATGTGTGTCTACATTGGCCCAAACATATAGGTGTGGCTGCGCCTTAAAGAATCGAACCATCATCCTCCTGCAAAAATATTGGCATCGCCAAATACCTCTGTCCAGCAGCCTCATGCATCCACAAACTCTTCCCAGACGTCTCTTAATCTCAAAGGTCGAGGACCCAGAGACATGAGTATCACTGGTGAGATAAATTATTCTCTTAAATTTGACACTTTCACCACATATAGATACACTTCTGATGGCTGAGTGCAGGAAGTCATTGAAAACCTAGATATTAGTCTTGATCCACTCCAATTCCTCACTCAGCTTTTCAAGTACTGCAATCAAGACATCCGTTGATTCCACAAAGATCACAACATCGTCTACAAAGTCAAGGTCAGTGAACCTTACCTTGCAGACAAACAGATCCAAATTGGTGGACTCCATGACCTTACCCAACAACCAGCAAGCATTGAACACGTAGGAGCCAGGACACATCCCCAATGAATGGTAGAATTGACTGAGAAGAAGTCAGAGACACTGACCTTCTCTGCACAGCACTCACAGTACAGTACCTGCAAAAAGTCCAGCTATCATGTCCAGCAACTCATTAGGGATTCTAAGAATTCTCAGGATGTCCCACAGAACAGCCCAATCAACTACTTTGCAAAAATCAACATGTTTTGCAAAGAAGCACAGTGAATATACACACTTGCATTCAGTGAGTACCTGCAGACCTGGAAGCGGTCAATGCTCAAGGTTATCTTCTTGGGCCTACTAAAATATATAGAAATAACAAAGTAACAGACCAGAAGCGAGAAAACAGACTTTATATTGGAATGATTATTTGCACTCCTGACAGGCAAAATGCTTGCTGATATTTCAAGGCATATCTAGTAGTTGTAATTGTTAATAGATTACATTGTTTTAGTGAATCTATAATGCTCTTTGAGTCACATTTTTACAAAGAAATAGTAAACATTATTTTTGACCATATGACTGTCACCTATGACATCTTTTTCAAGTACAAAGACTAATAGCAATAAAACAGAGTGCAAATGCCATAATATATTTGATATATCCTCGAAGGGAACTCAGAGTGCTTAATTGCCAAGGCCCAAAACATCCATCCATGAGGTAGGGTGTTTAGCCATAGTCAGAGGAACTCATCATGACACTTTTACACCCCCCCACCCCGATTAGCATGACAAATACAAGATTAATGGGGCCAGTTGGTCGCCAAATTACAAATAACTCTGAAAAAAACGACTGCATATTCAGCTCTTAATTTTGGGTGTTCTGGTAGATATTCTCGAAGTCGGCGTGACATCACACCCACGTGACTACCCTGGCAACCACCGATGCCATATTAGACTAGGTGAAAGGGAGAGAGAAAGAGAGGTTTTCACATAGTAGTTCTAGTTTGGCTTACCAGTTACCCAGCAGGAATGGCGCTGTTACCAAAAGTCAACGACCTTCTAAATGTAGACTGGAGGTCACGCCTTCATGCGTGCCATTTTCAAACGCAAACAAACAACGGGAAAGCTTGTCTCGGCTGTGTAATGT
>OMMV01177530.1:0-11242 GCA_900302635.1 Chatrabus melanurus | reverse complement strand
CTCCCTGCTCTGCCACAAGCTGATTATCTCATTCAGGTGTGCTCAGCCAATCAAGAGCTAACAGACACCTGAATGAGATAATCAGCTTGTGGCAGAGCAGGGAGAGATGGAAAATGGTGCAGGATAGCGGCCCTCGAGGACCAGGATTGGCCACCACTGGATTAAAGTTTTGATTAAAATTTTGTAAATGTTAAGATTCTATTAAGGTTAGAATTGGGTTAAAATTAGGATTACGTCATGGTTCAGGGTTAAGGTTAGGATTACATCAAGGATAGGTCAAAGTTTGGGGTTCCGGTTAGGATACTGTTACGGTTAGAATTACATTAGTTAGGATTCTGCCAATGATGTAGAATGATGTAAAGGTTAGGGTTCTGGTTCGGGTTCTGAGAAGGTTAGAGGTTAGGTTCGGATTAGAATTGTGTTGAGGTTAGGATTCTCTCCGGAACACGCCAACGTTGGGATCGGGGAGGTCCGTTCTTCATGTTTCGGTGCCGAGTTTGACCATCTTTAGCGATCATGTGACATTCTGTAGAAATTACAAAACTTTCTGGGGAGGTGTCCTTTGTGACGCTTCTTAGAATAATATTGTGCCGGTCATCACTTGACGCTGACCCGAGCATAAACTCTCGTGCCTCTTACCTGCGGTTTCCCACCAGGATGCTGGCGAAAGATGAGCTGGTAGCTTCGCTGCAGAGGTGTGCAGAAATTCTGGCTCCTGTCAAGTCTAAAAGGATGAGGAAGGCACTTGTCCAGCTGGACGAACTACTTGCCAAATTTAAGCAGCCGGAGAGTAAGTAGAGCAGTGACCACGGTTTACACTAAAGTCTTAGTTATGGTGGTGTCATTAATAAACACTTTACATCACCCCAGTCTAAACAAGAAGTCCAGTTGCTTTTGGGTAAACGGCTCAGTCTCCTACCCGGATGACCGAGAACCTCGTGTTTACTCTTCATTCCACACGTATCCTCGTCTCCTTCGTTCTTCAGGCACATCTTCTGAAAATGAGGCCAGTGTGGAAGAAATTATCTCTCCGGTGAAAAATCTGCAGACGAAAACGGATCTGTTCCAGCTGCAGAAGGTATCGCCTGGCTCTGTTAAAGGGCCACGTAGTTTTTTGTTTTTTTTACCATTAGCAACACTCACATGTGCAAACTATGTTTCCAGACTCTGCTGGAGATGAAGGAATCTCGCAGGTCCAAGAAACTAAGTCAGTTTGAGATTCTGCAAAATGAAACCCTGGAGTTCGTCGACGGCTTAGTGAGGTGAGCCGGTTTGGCTTCTCGCGCTCCAGATCGCAGCACCACTCCAAACTAAACATTCGTATGGTGTCTCCGTCCCTCCCAGGTGTCACCTGTGTCCCCCTGAGTCTCAGCCGCTCAGTGAAGTCTGCTGCTACAGTTCCTCTGCTACTGTGAGACGCCACCTCAACGCCTCGCCCCGCACCTCCATACAGGCCGCACTGAGCAGCCCCTACTATTATCTTCAGGTACATCAACTCCTTTACAATGACTGGTGAGCAGATAGATACTGTTCTGGAGGCGACTCAGAATATATTCTGGAACTGAGATCCAGAAGAATGTTTGGCACATGGCAACATTTAAACCCAAAAAGTTGTGCGGATGTTAAGGAAATTTGGTGAGCAGATAGATAATGTCTTAGAAAATGAGGGATTTTATTTTGAAATTGATCTGGAACATATTTTGGATCCAGAAGCGGTTTTAAGCATACAGGAACATGTGGCCTTGGCGGAGGTATGCGCTCTCTGAGTGCCTTCTAGTTACCACGTTAGAAGAGCAGCGTGGCTCCTTTAAGAGACAGGGGTGTGTGTGTGTGTGATGCTTTCTGACTACAGTCGGGAAGCTGAAGCAGAAACGTTAACACAAACGAGAAAACTCACAACAGCCACATTTACTCATACGACCACCAATCAAGCAAAAATGCCATAAACACAAATGACGCAGTTGGAATTAAACAGATTCCAGCCAAGCTGCTGGACATTGTGTGTGCGTTTAACACACGGACTCTGACACAGACGGACCACGGACGTCATTCACACCAGTAGCAATAATCCATGGCAAGTAAAAATATATAAAAATCAGTTAAACTTACCACAGCTGCTCAGCGCTTGAAGACAAAATGCGCCCGCCTTTCTTTCTTTGTGAACAGTTTAAATCCACCAACAAATCCGTTTCTTCTCCTCCTTCAGCCATTGTCCGTTGAAAAGCAGAGCCCAGTAAAAACTTACCAAAGCCCCCCCATTACGCTTAAAATCTAGAAGCATATAATAATCTACTTTCGGCTTCTCCAAATTTCAACTCTGGGTCGCCACAGCAGATCCCACATGGATCCGCGTGTAGATTTGGCACAAGTTTTATTCCTGACGCAACTCCACATTACATGGAGAATGGGCAGGGGTGGGGTTCGTACCGGGAACCTTCCGCACTGAAAGCGGTGGCACTAACTGCTAGGTTTAAATTAATTAGAACATGAACTTAAGGGCTACATGATATTAGCCTTGTCCCATTTCTTTTAAAATTAACTTTATTCAACAAAAAAAAAGGCTCTCTGATCCCCACACATTGCTAATGTAGCTGTAAGCTAGCTAGAAGCTGCTAGAAGGCTAAAAGAACACACCCAACACCGCAAACTCTAAATCTGATTGGTTAAAGAATCCACATCATCCCCATTTGTTTTAACAGCAGCGGGAATCATTCTGAAGGCGTCGGAGAAGATTTTTCGCCCGGTGACAGCAGGGGGAAATGTGATAGGATAAAACGAAGCTCTCATCCATATGAGCTGATCTGGAATCAGCACAGCTCAGGGAGAGCAGGAATGATTTCATTGCTATAAATAAATGCATGATTGGAATGATTTTTGTAAAAAATACACGCAACATGAATGAAAAATAAATTTTGAAAATACATTTTCTAGAGGCGTGGGGATGGACCAGTTGTCTGCCTGGGTGGTTGCCATCCAAGGCGGTTCCGTGGATGTGGCGAAGCACGGCACCAGGGCATGGTCCCAGACTCGACTTATCTAGGCCAGCACAGAAGGCCTTCCTGGCCCCGGCGGCCCACCACTGTTTGACATACGAGCAATCATGGTGCTCTTCAACAGGATGGGGCGATTTTTAACTGTTATAATGCGTTTATAAAGATAACCTTTTTTTTTTAAAGAGTGACAGTTTAAAGACCGAGGACGGGACGGTGTCGAATGCAGCTCCTGATATCTGCATCATCTACAAGCTCCATCTGGAGTGCGGCAGGCTGATTAACCTCTACGACTGGCTGCAAGTGAGTCTGTCCCCGCCGCTGTTTGAGATCATTACTGCCTGTAATTTAACAAAGTCAGACCTCAAATTATAGTCCCGTGTCCACTTTTCCCAACACGCTTTCATGTTGCTCTTTGAAGGATGAATTCACTTTTAAATTTTTTTATTTTTTATTTTTAAACTGTAGTCATATTAAAATGTTGTAATTAAGCCTCTTGAGTGTTTACTCACCTGTGGCTACGAGAAGTTTTTTTTTTTTTAAATTAGTTTAGGAAATGAATCCATGAGAGTGAACTGGGAAGCGGCAACAATTTTTCACGGGACTATTTGGTGATGCCAGTTGGCTACCGTACCGTAAGGTAACGTTACCTTTGCGCAGTCGAATACGGTAACTACACTTTGAAAGATTAAGGTTTGGTAAAAATATGATCAGATTCATTTACAAGCTCGGCTGCAGGTGGCGTTTTCATACCCGTGCGTTTCCTCTTTTTTTTTTTTTTAAACAGGATGTCAGTCATGCAATTGCTAAAGGTGAAAAATGCACCGATTGTTAATGTTTTAATGACTACGGTTGTTTAAAAAGAAAGAAGTGAACGTATCCTTTAAGAGGCTTCCTTGAGTCAAAGGATCAAAGTGTCACATTATTGGTCTCAAGATTTAAAATATTGTGAAGGATGGGCTTCATATATATATATTTTTTTTTTTAAACTTCTAGGCCTATGCCACTGTGGTTTCTGCTGCCGAGAGCAACGATCCGGGTTCTGAGAGTTTTGGCCAAGTGGATGAAGTCAAACAGTATCCTAACATGGTGAAATCATTTTTCCTTTCAGTTTAAAGGAAAAGTTAAAGTTTATTGAACAGAATCATTTTTTCTCCAGTCTACCTTTTACAGTTAACGGCGTTTAATGGTTTAAGTCGCACGCAGAACCTTCCTTGATGTGAACAAAATCTATGCCTGAAACGACGGGAGTTTAATCTACAATTTAGAAATGTTCCTTAACCGTTCTTAGCGCTCGTTTCATCCGAGCCGTGTCGGAGCTGGAATTTCTGGGCTTCATCAAATCCACCAAGCAGAAGACCGACCACGTGGCTCGACTCACGTGGGGAGGCTGTTGACCAACAGGAACGACTGTACACCTTTAGGTTCTCGCTCCTTTCTCCTCTACAACATGTTTATTTAAATGGCTGTTCGCTAAGGAACATTGTATCATGTGCTGTATATCACACAAAAAAAAAAAAGTTCTAACTGTACAGAGATTAATTCGGTGTAAACCCTAAACTTTCTTGAGCATTTGCACGCTCCTTGGAGGTAAAAGAAATGTGGTGGTGGAGTTAAAGCCGTAGCTGCTGTTTATACAGAAGAACGTTCAGTCACATTAAATGATTTTGCATTGAACAGTTGCTCCACATTCTTACATGTGAAAATGTCCATTTTTTTTACCCTGTGGTTTAACGGTCGTGCTTGAAGTCTAAAGCAAAAGGTGGTGTTTAAAATACAATTCCATGCTGTGGTGAGAAATGAGTCGGTTTGCAGTTCAGCACTTTCAGTCTCAGCGCAGCTTACCGATAGTGAAAGGATTTCATCAAATGTGGCGGTGGAGTGTGAGTCAGGTTGTGTCTATTTACAGTTTCACCTGTAAACGAGGACGGAACGCTTATTTAATTCAAACTAGTACCATAAAATACAGAACATGCGTCAGAACTACTTGGCTCTGATTTAGCTTTTATTTTCCAGTAAGTATGTTGGATTCATAGTGATACCAGCCAAACAAAAGTCCAAATAAATAAAACCCTCACTGAGAGGGGGAGGGGAGAAAAAAAAAAAGAAGAAAGAAAGCAATTAATCATGTTTCTTCCACTTGGTTACAGATTAAGCAGCAACCCTTCAGTAAAATTCTAAACTGCTTCATAATATTTACATGTAATAAAAGGAACAGATGTGAACGCCTGGAATGCTGGGAATCATTACAAAAGTGAGCTAACTGTTGATACAGGCAGAGCAGGAAGAACATAGGCCACGGGCAGAGATAGGGTCCGTTTACATCAGGAAGCACCCGGTCGCAACAGAGTGGTAACAACAGCGTCATATAAACCTTTGCCAAGAGACAAATATGGCACAGTAAGAAAAGTTTGATTTTTAAACTTGCTAAACAGAATCTCTTACAACGATGAGCTTTTTAATTTCTCGAGATGTCACAAAAGCTTGCAGCAAGAGAAGGCCGTCCTGTGGCGACTCGGCCAGACTCAGGAAACATCTGGAGATGAAATGAATACAGAAAGCAGACTTGGTCGTTTAAACTTCAAAGGTGGAACCCGAACTGGGATCCCAGAGTCGGGAATGTGGAAATATTCTGAGGGTGGAGAAAAAAAAAAAAAAAGAACTTACAGCTTGCAGGTTGCTCTCCGAATCGTCGCATTAACTGATCGTGTGTGAACTTCACAAAGGTGTCGTATTGTTCTGGAATTCACAGGACAGGACAGTCAACGACAGTCTCATACTCGTGTCGACATAACCGATGACATACAGCACAGACCTCAGCGACACAATAATGCATGTCGTACAGATACGTCGATCAAACAAGCGCTCCGAGACGTTCCGCTGTGCAACACTTTGTTCCGTGAACTTCTCCACAGTATACAAACTTCACGCTCATGTTGGAAAACCAGCGTTCCATGCAGTACTTCAGCAACACAAAAGCACAAATTAAAGCTGCAAGCAGCGATGATCGGGCCCTCCAACTCCACGCCATGTCGGGGGGCCGGAGGCGACCGCAGCCTCGACGCCACACGCTGCCTGGCAGAACTTAAAAACTGATTAATTCCCGAGGAGGAATTTGTTAAAGTACAATGTGTGGAGATCACAACAAAATGGCCGCTAAATGCAAAATGTCCGACTTCCTGTTGGGTTTACAGTCTGTCATCAGGAGGCGTTTCTGTAGATCTTAATATGATCCACGTGTACCAAATGTTGTAAATCTAGGTGGAACATACTGCGAGGGCTGCTTTATTTGTGTGTGTGTGTGGGGGCGCTATTGAGCCGTTTTGCCACATGCATGTGCCTATTGACGGATGTGCTCTGGCTGTGAAGTTTGGAGCTGATTAGACAAAGTATGATCGAGTTGTGACAACTTCCTGTGTCACGGCGTAGGATCAAAGTTCGCCGCGCTGCCACGACCACGCCCTTTGGTAAAAACTCACAATAATGCATCATCAAGGTGTTAAGGCTCTTCTGACCAAATTTGAGAAGGATGTGATTAATCTGCTTGGAGACGTACATCAAAGCATAAAACGTAATCTCCTGTCGCCAGCAGGTGGCGCTGTGAGTAAAATGTGAAGTTTTGGGCAGATTAGACAATGTACCGCCGAGTTATAACATCCTCTTTCATGGCGAAACATCCAAGTTCGCGGCCACGCCCTGTGACGAAACTCAAGGTTTTGTCAACTTGTCATCACAAAGGTCTTATGATTGCACCGACCAAATCTGAAGTCGCTTTGATTCATTCTCTGGGAGTTCGCTAAAGTATGACAACGTGTAAAATGCCCAAAATGGCCACTGAATTCAAAATGGCTGACTTCCTGTTGGGTTTAGGGTATTGCTTCATGAGACTTATGTTCACCTGGACATGATATATGTGCCTACCGAATTTTGTACATCTAGCTCAAACCTGCCACCGGGGCTGCTCTGTCGGGGGGCGCTATTGAGCCATTTTGCCACGCCCATCTGAAAGATGCTTAAAATATCACATTTTTCACCACGACTGACGTATATGTAAAGTTTCATGAGTTTTAAAGCATCTTCGGCCCCTCTAAAATGTGACTTACTTTGGCATGGAAAGAAAGAATAGGATACTATCGGCCCGTTAGCGCTCGGGCCCTAATGACGTTCATTCATTATTTAAGAGAAACCCCCTGGTTACGCCACTGCATGTAAGACGCTGCTACTTTCTGCACAGAATTTGTAAACGCAGTAATTTTTAAATATTTGTCACACAAAAATAATTAAGACATTTGAATATTTGGAATTCCTATAGTTTATAGACCAAGAGGGATTAAGTCCATTTTTGTTTCTTACTTGATTTAAAAAAAATTAAAATAAATAATCACAATAATTATAAACTGGGATTATTAACAGACTGAGATTTCACTCAGGTCAACCTTACTTTGAGAAAATAACTGTCAAATTAAAAAAAAAGTCATCCCACTAATGTGACCAATAAAGAGTCATAATCCACATTCTGATCCCTGTAAACATGAGAATTTAATGGCTGCTTCTTCTCTATCATTCCACCAATTTTTGTGGAAGATTGCTGAAAACTTTCAGTAACCCTGCTGAGAGACAAACACCTATACACACATATATATATATATATATATAAACACACCCCTCAACCCCCTTGGTACAGGCATTCAGATACAGCCTTAAAATCACCTGTGGTAAACTTAAAATCAGGTTGAACTATTTACTGTAAGAAAGCAACATGCATTCCTTTTCATTAGTCTATTCCCCCCCCCAATTATTTCTACGATTATTAGATTTTTAATCTATAAAATGTAAAATTAAAGAGTCCATCACAAATCTGATAGCATCAAATAGTCAGTGATGCAAATCAGAACAAGAGATCCGTCCTCAAGTACCAGGAGGTCCCGCTGAATTGGTCCTGTGGAGTAAAGCGACGGGTATTTGGACACTCACTGATACGTCAATCTGATGTGACCTTGAAAGAAGTAGGTCAAGCTCGGCGGTTTGTGAAATGAACTTCCCGTATATCTTGGGTCTGCAACAATTTGGTGTCACGAAGGTCATGGAGGGAGGGACGGCCACAAAGACGGAGCCCATTTCTAAAAGCTCAAAATCTACTTTTGACAGAGTACCGATGTTTGCTAGCTGATCAATAAATGACCTTATATTGTCAGACTATTCTGACGGATTTCATTTGTGTTGAATCAAATTATCGCACGCTCACAGTCTGTACCAACCTGCCAATTTTAAAGTCAAGGTCTTCTCGTATTCCTCGCGCACCTTCTCTTCCCTTTCTTTAAGAAGACGTTCACAGATCATTCCAACTTGTCTGAGGGTGAATAATGGCTGTTCTTTCCTAGGTGGGGAAACTCCCCCAGATGATGTTCCTGTATTAAGAAGTAGTAAAAAAAATAAATAAAAAAATTCAGAATCTTATTAATGGAGCACCTGTTTGCGTTGAAATAATCGCTCTTATGGGTGACTAACCTGGCATGCTTGAAACACCCATCGTGGACGACTGGGATGGGGAGTCTGGAGAATAGCAGCACTCTGACTGTTGGTAGGCTAAATCTAGCTGCTTCCTCTTTTGGATGCGTTTGTACTCCTGCTTGATGCTGTGGAGGATTTGTTCTTTAAAAAAAAAAAAAAAAACATTTTGGTCTGATGTAGAGCTGCAAATAAAAGATTTTCCTTTTAGACCACTGTGTCCAGTGGTTACCAAATTAGGTATGTGGAGCCAAAAGCATGCAATTAGTAAAGACTCTGCCCCCTGGTTGCCAAAATTAGAAGTGAAATATGCCCAACATCAAACATGTCCGAGGAGGAAAAACTCCCTGGATGTTTTAGGAAGAAACCTCAAGCAGACCAGACTCAGAGGGATGACCATTTGCTACAGCCATAATACCAATAACAACAAATGGATAAGACAATGTACAACAGTAAAATTGTCAAACATGCACAGACAGGAGAAGTCAATGTCCATGATCCCACACGGTCCAGCGGTCATGTCGCCCGAAACGCAACCATGTGGTAGGAGCTGCAGTCCGTGACTCGAAACGCGGCCGGGACACTGCCGAGCGGATCCACACTCAGACAGTTGGGGCCATCACGGAGTCGATCTTCAGCTGTATCATCATCCTCAGCACCTCGAAGGTTTCTTAAGACTCTGCCACAATTAAGAATTGAAATGCGCCTAACATCGAACTTGTCCAAGGTCTTGATGAGGTGACCTTGTGCACCAAACTCCACCTTGATTCATGAAGTCTGTCAAGATATCGCATACATGTCAATCACACTGGCACACGGAAATATGGTGTCAAGTAATTCAAAGACCTGCTCTGCCTTTGGCAACGCAAGTAAAAAAAAAAACCAAAGCGGCGATTGATATGGTACCGTATACCTTTTTCCTGTACGCCATCCAATAAGAATCTGCTATGATTATCACGAGTCAAAGAGGGACATCATGGCGTTGAAGCTGTACAGGAGGAAACTGACCAATTTCAAGCTCAAAACGTAGGGCTACAGTTGTGCATGAACCGTGACCTTGGGTTGTTTACATAACAATGGGTGCCGTACTAATAGCAATTTGCGGTTTACGTAAGGTACCATACCAATAGCAATGGCCTACGAAAAAATGTACAGACAAAGAATCTTCAAAGCTAAAAATCTATATTTGCCATTTAAAAAAATAATAAAATTACAATTAGGCAGATCACATAAGATGGCCAGAGGTGAAAATGTCAAATTTTTCAATCGTTTTTATCATCTGGATCCAGTTAATCTTTGAGGAGGATTGTGCGACACCCTATCTTAAAATGTCATCAACAGTTTTTGAGTTGTGCAGACACACAGAACCAATCTCACTAAGGCTTACTGCCTGGGGAGGCAATAATTAATAATTAATTTCGTGTTGATTATTAGACTAATTGTTTGAGCTCTGGTGTGGTGAACCAACATGTCGCCGTGGATCTGCTCCTTCCACTTGGCCCACGACATTACCTGCACTCAGTCTTGAAGAGGACTCCCCAAACGGAGAGGGCTCCATGCTGAGGTACTTCCTGGGGGACGAAGACGATGATGGGGACACGGGGACACATCTTCGCCTTTTGGGGGACGCGGGACTCAGGAGCGGATCGAAATCCCTGGTCCTCTTCAGAGTGGCTCCACACGCCATGGCTTCGGTGGGGGAACAGGGCTGATTTAAAAAAAACCCAACAAAAACACGACAATAGCGAGGCGAAAGGGGTTATTTTAAATAAATACTAACTGTAGGTACATTTTTGACTCGTATCAGCGCGAATTATTCTCCCAAAATCAATTGATATCAATGAGAAACCACGAGCGTTTGCTAGCATGCTACCGCTAGCTGCCTTAGCTAGCCAATCACCCAAAAAAAGAAAACAACGCTAATGTTAGCTTCGGTTAATATCAGTACGACGGGAAACTGCGCTTTACAGCGAATAAACCGGTCTCCTACCTTTTAGGGAGAGAAGCTGGCCTCTGCGACTGCGCTCGGCAACTTGTTGTGAAAGTTGCTCACCAGAAAAGTTGAAGTAACGTTCAGCGAGCAACACTGTTAGACACAAGAGCTAGCTGCTAGCTAACGCCGCAGCTTTTGGTTTTGATATGAAAACTGTCGGCTTCTCCGGCTGGTGGTGGTGACGTCACATGCTAAATGTGGTGCAATGCATCCTGGGAGGTGTAGTTTTACACGAATTAATAGGTTTGGCCCCATTTACTTGGTTTTGTTCGTGATATATATATTTTTTTTAAAAGTGCAACTGACAAGTGTAAGATTGGTGAGTGCTGTCGAACACTCGGAATACAAAGATTTGATTCATGTGTCGAAAGTGTGAACAAATTACAAACCTGAAAACATTGTATTTTCTCCATTTTTTTTGTTTTGTTATTACAACAATATTTCTTTGGTGCTTTCAGTTTTTTAGGACACAATAGTTATCAATCTTACATCTTGTGCTTTTCTTTTTTAAAGTAGACAAAATTCCAGGAATAGCAAAAATACATCTCAGATACCAGGTATCCTGACATTATAATAATAATTATTATTATTATTACTGGCGCGTTGACTACCCGTCACTACGTGACAGAAGGAAAACTCTTTGATTGACATATGATTTGAGACAAAGATAACAACAATTTTATTATTTCTATAGCAGAGCCTCTTTGTGTACTACATTTCGGGTTGTAGTTTCTTTCGTGTAAATGAAAAT
>OMMV01177529.1:0-15533 GCA_900302635.1 Chatrabus melanurus | reverse complement strand
AATTGTCACGTATGAATATTGTCCGCGTGTTGCATGACACTCACGCAAATGTCTGACAACGTTCCCATCCGTTCATTCAGTCATTCATGTGTTCATTCGTGGCGCACGAATGTCGCTCCACACTCCCGCAAATGCGAGGCGTCATGCAGTGAATCCCGCCTGGCACTCGCTCGACATTCAGGCGCATTTTTGGGACGAATATCGCTGCGTGCTCCCACACATGACGAGCGAATGCCGCGTGCGTGTCGAGCGTCATGCACGGACCATCCGCTATCGTGTCGCTCTTCCACGTCAGTGTGAGTGCAAGGTGCGACTCGGCCAAAATCCGCATTTTTCCCCGCGATGTCGCGGCTCCATCAGGTCGCGACCATTCTCCGACAGTCGCAGCTCAGTGTGATAGGCCCTTTAGTAGCACACAAATTAAAATCATTTTAGTAATTGTACCTTTAAAAAAAACATCCTAAAATTAAAAGCAAAGAAATAACATTCAAATGGTTTTGTTTTTATGTGCAGTAATAATAATGTAGGTGTACACTTTTTTTATTGTTTTTTTTTTTTATCAAGTTACAAACCCAATTTTTAATTTTTTTTAAAGCTTGGTTTCTTTGTAGGCGTATTGCCAGTACATGACAACAATGCAACACTGCTGAAACCTGATGAAATACCACCCAATGTTCTTATAAACTGCACCAGACCATCTAAAAGCAATTATTAAATTTTATATTTTTGCATAAATGAAACATTTTTAGCAGCTTTTCTTTTTTTTTTTAAAGTTCGCGACACATTAAATGTGCATTTAGCTTTTTGCACAACACCATGCTTCTCACCTTGAGCTATTACATAATGTGGAAATATCTTCAAAATATGCCAAGGCTCGGATAAACATCGCCTGATAGAGTCTGCATCGCTATGGCAACAGTAACCTATAGCGTGCATCCCTTATTTTTCCAAGGTGGCTTTAATCACACACCTGTTTATTTATCCCCTTACCTAAACTTAAAAGTAGCAACACTAATTAAGTACAGCTCATTATTTGTGCTTCAGCTGTTTACCAAAGCTGTTTAGGTGGTTGATCTTCACGTGTGTTTGTGAGGATGCGGGGGGTCCTTTGGAATTAATCAGGATAAAGAAGGTGTTAAAACATGGAGCAATTACTCCTGTGTTCCAACAAGTATCACAATAAAGCCAGAAAACAAAGTTTTGTCGCAAAACTAATCAGGTGCAAAAAAAAAAAAAAAAAAAAAAAACTATTTAGGATACTGTGAGTGAATGCAGATAGTCTATCAATGCGTACAGCAACTCAGTCCATAATCAGTTTTCACCCATGGTTCTTTTGTTGTATGTACTGTAAAAAAAAAAGAAAAAAGATAGATAGATAGAAAGAAACAAGAACAGAAAAACTTAAAGCTATATTGTGTAGGTTTTAGTGCCATCTTGTGGTGAGGTTGCATATTGCATTATGCCATCATTGGTCACGATTTTGTTTCTCTTCTTATTTTCGCTTCTTTGGAGATGGGGATTCATGCTTCCTTGCCTTCCGTTGTGATAAGCAATATGTATGATCCTCTATTTCACAAAAATGAGGGTTCTCAAACTTGTTAGCCTGCACTAGCAACCAGTAGACCGTGTGTTAGGGAGCAACCACTGATTCCTCTTCTTTTTTCTTCAGTCTTCCAGCCACGCTGTAAAATGCGAAAGGCAGAGTAAGTACGTCCCAGCTGCTGTATCAACATGGCGGTGCAACATGGCGGCCTCCATTATGGGGCCAGCTCCCATGTAGATATGAAAATATGAAAACACATCGATTTGTTGCTGCAGGTAATTATTATACAAATAATGAATGTTTATGAATTCCATTCAATAAGGCAATGCAGAGTTGAATGGAACGTTCCAGCTTTCAACTCATGCAAATATTCTTACCAATGCACGAATGGAAAACATTCATTATTTATTTTATAGGACACCTAAATAGAGCCGAAGTATAATGAAGTAACAAAACAGTTCAAAAATGGAACCAAAATTTAAAACCATCAAGACACAAGACACCCGTCAACAGTGATTATAGACCATCAAGAATAAATGAGTCTTCAGTGTAGTTTTAGAAATGTCTATGGAACTCAACTGCCTTATCTCAATAGGCAGACTGGTGTGCAAACAGAAAAAGCTCTAACTCCTGCTGCTTTCTTCCTTACCTTCGGAACACACAAGCAAACCAGCCCCCTGCGACTGCAAAACCAGCACCGGCACATATGGCTGAGTTATTCTGCCCATATGTGATGGCGAACAGCCTGTTAGTAATTTGTAAGTAAACAACAATACCTTAAAGTCAGCCCTCGCATGAACTGGCACCCAGTTAAGAGAGGCTAGCACCGAGGGGAACGTGATCGAGTTTTCAGGTTCTGGTGAGAATACGAGCAGCACCTCATAATGTAACAATGTTATAATGTCCGATATAAATAGCAGTACGCTTCACTGGAAATCTGGAAATACGGTAATTTCCGTAAAAAGTCCATCGTCAAATTCTAAATGGCAAACTGTGTCAAACTCAAAAAGATTAGTGTATAGAAGATATCCTGATTGAGTGAAGCGGTTGATCAAATTGTTCATAACTCTCAAGGTTGTTGGATAAAATCCTATTCATGTCAAATTGTACTTGCACAAGATAGTGAAGCGCAAATTGCGGCAAGTTCAAACCAGAAAAGATGTTCAACAAATATTATTTTAAATACGTTTAACTAGAAATTGTAAGCTGATTTGAACCAAATGTTTGCTTCAGGTTCGGTTGGTCAAAGATACGGTTGGTTCATTCAACTAATGTACTTTAGTTGAATGAACTCCAGAACAGCTGGTTGACTTGTTTTCTTAACATTTTCTTTGTTTAGGGGGTATCTCAAATGGTAATCGCAAATTTGCGCTTTTCATTTGGGAAAAAGCCTCGCGACAGTCGCGGGATCGCAGAATGGTCGCAAGTTGTCGAAAATCACACACGGAAATTTTTAAAAAGTTTAAAATTTCCCACGACTGCAAAAATTGAGGCTCTGATGTGAAATAGTGGCAAATCTGTATCAAATCTGTCTCTTTGCCGTGTGACATTCTCATAATGGCCGCAAAGGCTGCGAAATTGTCGCCTGTAGTGGCGAGGGGTTTGCGATGAACGCGACAAAAAGGCTAAATATATTGCAGCCATACAGACTTGTCATTGTGGTGAGACAATCGCGCTAACTTCTCGAGTATCTTTCGCGACAATTTCGTGTTTCAAAAAAAAAAAAAAAAAACGTGAAAAAATCACGAAAAATCAGGTCACATATTTACCGCATGCGAAAAATCGCAGGTGCAGGTGCGTGTGGGTGACAAACGCATTAAAAAAAAATTCACTTTAGGTAGCTTAGATTTATAGAAGTACGATTCCTTTATTTATTTACTTTTGCCTCTTTTATATAAAAACCAGTGTTTTTGAATCTTCCTCCAATTTAGGTTTGTGCCCAAACGAGAGGTGGCAACACGAGATAAGTTCTGCAGGACTTAGAAAACAGCATTAGTGGGATTTCTTCATCACTAAGCTGGAGAATAAACTATCTTGAGTCTATAAGAAGGTTGTTATGAAGATGAAAATGAAGTTTCCCTGAAGGAAAATTGGTTCAGGACAGCTGGCAAAGGCAAGATAAAATTATGAAAAGCTGACAGTGTTTATGTTAAATGCATACAAAATGCTAGACGCATACATTAACATGCATGGAGTTTATTGTTTTGCTTCCCAGCGTGTCCATTATAGCGCTTGTTTTTCTTTGTTTTCTTAAAATTGCTATTGCCATTCACGTTTTCTTTTCTCAAAATGTACCGCAAAACTTCTCTAACTTTGGAACTCTGAACTTGACTGTCACCACTCTGTCAAACTGCCACTGAAATTTAAATTTTTATGTTCCGACTTGACCAGCTTAAAGATCCGCCGTAGTCAAAAATGTCTTTTTCTTACCGTTATTTGTCTGGGTGTTTCATTTTCACTTCACAAATTAATCAGGCCAATAACAATCCAGCTCAAATGTGAACAGCCCAATCATGGGTGTAGTGGGCGGGGTTTGGGGGGGGGCTGGTTTATTTGCTCCTGCATTTTTCAACACAGTAGAAGCAGGAGATGTGCATTCTCATCTTTATCAGCAGTTTAGACAACAATTTATCTGGAAAGTGTCAAAATGTTATTCATAGATTATTTTTATGTGCTTTAAAGCTACAGTGTGTTGGATATAGGGGCGTTTATTAGTAGAAACAGAATATAGCATTCATAACCATCTGTTCATTAGTGTATAATTACCACCAACAATGAATCGATGTGTTTTCATCAGCTTAGACTGAGCCCTTCATATCTACATGGGAGCGGGCCCCCTCATCCGTGCCGCCATGTTGATACAGTAGTCCAAAAGGGACCTCCTGAAGAAAAATGAAGAGGAATCAGTGGTTGCTCCCCTATACACCGTCTACTTGTGGCTCGTGCAGGCTAACAAGTTTAACCCTAACCAGTACACCTGGGGTCCAAGCGGACCCCAGCAGTATATGTTTTGAAATATTTTCTGAACCTTTACACTTATTCATCTGACATTTTATGGAATTGTCACCAATATAGTTGTCTTCTGTTTCACTTATTTTGATCCAATTTGATTAAACACTGTGGGCTTCATAATAATTTCTCTTATGGGGTCCATTTGGACCCCAGTTTGATATAATGGTGTCTGTTCAGATTCCATAGCAAAATTTTGAGCTTTGGGTCAATTTTTCATAACTACTGCACTGTCAGAGCAGTTTTCATTCAGGATATTTGCATCAGAGCAACTGCAGTGAGTAGGTATTGAATTTTTGTATTGAGAAGTCGTGTTTGAAAAAGAGATAAAAAATTCTCAAAATTCTTTCAAAATGAAATGTGATTTATTAGTCAGATTCTCAAGTCTTTTTTCAAACTTGTTGCAAAGTGACCCTATCTAGTTAAGTTACAGATATCTACAAGAATGGCCTCAATAAAAAAAAAAATGTGAACAGTATTAAAAAAAAAGTCTAGAAGTTCTCGTGGGGACCCCAAGTGTGCAGATTAGCAAGTTTCCTGACGTGTACTGATGAGGGTTAAGAACCCTGATTTTTGTGAAGTGGAGGATCATACATATTGTTTATCACAAGATAAGGCAAGGGAGCATCAACCCTTATCACCAATGAAGCAAAAACGTGACGGGAAACAATATTGTGACCAGCGACGGCATAATGCAATCTGCGACCTCGCCACTAGATGACACTAAATCCTACATACTCTATCTTTAAATTAGTTCTAGAGAGTCTCTTTATTTTACAAGCACCAGTGGAATTTAGAAATGAAAAATGGACAAGGTCATTTCAAGCTACGTGTAACTTCAACCACACCTGCTCCTAATTTCTATCACAAATGTGATTGTGATTATTGTGTGGAACAATCCCAGACGTGTCCAGCAGGTGGCAGGTAGTTGCCATATATGGTATATTACATAAGAAAAACAAACTTGCTTTTTTATTGATCTGAAGCATCAAAATTAATCAAATTTTTGTCAGGTTTTCCTCATTATATGCTTGTTTAATTTGGAGACTGATGGCAGTATTTTTTGAGTTATCGTGTTAACAAACTAGAGGGGATGGACTTATTTATTTATATAGCTACCTATTCATTCACTCAGTACATTTCACAGGGTACAAGCCCAGGCTTTTGCCAAAGCCTAGGAAAAACTTCAGATTCACTTCCTACAGTGATTTTTTTCCCCGTCATTAACTGGTCACCAATGGGAACGACTCCATCTGGTTTCTCCAGCGGGGACGGGTTATTATTCCAAAGGTCCATTGGTCCAAAGGTCCATTGGTCTGAAAATTAGAGTTAGGCTTAGTTAGTTAGTTAGGGTTAGGGTTTTTTACAAATAAAATCCTTACTTGTTGGGTATATTATAAATATGATGCATATTTCTACCTATAGGACGGGTCCCTTAAAAGTAACTCTATTTTCCTCCATTTTACTAAGTTTGAACTGCATATAACCATTTTTAACCATTTTCGGACCAATGGACCGTTGGGCTAATTGATTAGTCACCTTCTCCAGCAGCACACATGCACACATTGTATACAAACCACACTAATACTTCAACACTTCAAACAGCATTTTTACCCAAAGACTGCATGGAAAATTGTTGAACTGGACATTACCAATTCAACATTGAAAACAGCTGTTGAAGTACCTATAAAAAGGCTTCTATTCTCACAGTGTTCTGACTTTGCTGCTTTTTTTTCAGTAGCACAGCACAAGAAACCAAGGAAGACTTGCCTGAAGCAACGGTGGCTTAGTGACCTATAACGGTTATTGTAATTAAAACAGAAGAAAGGCGAACACTGAGCCACCAGGTTTAGTCAGCGAATAAAGGAAATTCCACAACCTAGATATTAATTCAAAACCCAAGTAATTGAAGGACAAATTCACAAAGGACAAATTTAACAATTGGGCGAAAAAGCCCAGCAATGCCCATCCATTAATGCATTAATGCATGTGCTTCTGAAGACATTATGCCATGTGCTGGTCATACGTGGTCTAATTTTGCTGTGAAATGATTTGCGAGATACATGTTTCTCTTGGTTCTAATGCAACATTGTCCCAGAAATTGAGGCGTTGCCATGGCATTGGCCAAAAATTACTAAATTCAACCGCTACACATATAGTACTAAGTATTGTGGCTTGAAAGCAGATCTTCGGCTTAAATTACTGAGACACCCCAACTTTCTATTGGCCCCAATTAAACATTCTTCCCCAATGAAATGACCCCTTACCACATCTCAGTAACCACTGAGGCTGGACAGCGGGTTTAGAGCTCAAATAAATTGGGAAACACAAATTTCTGTTTGATCCAATTAAACACTTTTCCTGAAAATGACTGGAAATGCCCGTTTTAACCACTGACTGAACTGGCCCCTTGCTGTGTCACTATGAATCTTGAGGCTAAAGAGCTGATTTTTGTCAAATATTTCCAAGGGACCTCAAGTTTGTATTTGATCCAATTAAAAAAAAATTCTCAAAATGAAAAGGATCACCTAATTTGAGTTTCATACCCCAAAATGTAATCACCCCTCGCTATATCTCAGGAAGTACTAACGCTGCCTTCACGTGCTACACGGAAGATCCTACTTCCCACATGTGAGGGATTAATTATGAGTATATCACGATCAAGTGCTTTGTTGTCAGAGCGAAACAAAAAATGGCAGACGAATGATACTATGCTATGGATAGTACGATAAGTAGTATTGTTCTATATCAAGTTAAGTAGAGTAGATAGATCAGTCGGATAAGGAGTTGGGTTAATAATATGTAGACCTGGGTTCAAGTCCTAGTCACGCTACTTGTTTGTGTCCTTGGACAACACTCTTCAGCATTCTTCCAGTCCACCCAGCTGTGAATGGGTACTTGCCTTGGCTGGGGAAGTAACCTGCAATGGACTGACAGCTTGTCCAGGGGGGGTCATAGACTCTCAACCGCTTCATGTTATGGAATCCTAGGATGAGCACTGACACCATTGGGCCTCAGGGCCTATATAGGACATACTGCTTCTATTATATCAAGTTAAGTGCACATCAATTACATATAGATACATAAAGGTATACTTGTTCAAATTATGTACACAAGCAACAATTAACAATAATTAAATTGTTAATAAATAAAAAATGATATGCCAGACATGACTGATTCTGTCCTCTTCTCTGCCATGTTGAAAAGTTGATAGTCATACCAAGTCAAGAACTTGTGTATCCAAATTATCTGTTTCCTGTTTGAAATTACGGCTTGATGGGACATTCATGTGCAATTTACAAGTCGATAAGTCATATTTACCGTAATGCTGGTAGCACATGAAGACAGGATAAAGCTAGAAAGCAGATATTAAGTCTTCAGATCCAATTAAACATTTTCCTGAAAATGACCAGAATCACCTAGTTTGAGTTTTAATTCCCAAATGAAAATCCCCCTTGCTGTATCCCAGGAACCGCTGAAGCTGGAAAGGAGATTTTAGTCTTAAATTCCTCAGGGACCAAGTTGATCCCATTGAAAAGTTTTCTCAAAAGTGATCAGAAATTCCCGTTTTGAAATTTGACTCTGAAATGACCCATCATTGTATTTCAGTAACAGGTCAGAAAATTGTTCTTTTAAAGAGATACACTGAACAGAGTGCAAAGAATCAAAGTGGAATATCATTCTTTCAAAATCAGGGGACTTAGAAATTTTAATGTAACATTCTAACCCTCGTTTCCTGGGGATATTTAGTCATACCCTTGCTTCCACACTCGGCTCATTTGTGGACAATGTGGCGGTACAGTGTGGTGCCTGAGAGTGGGCTGCAGTGCACACACGCTGGGACAACAGTGAAGAAGATTAAAAAGTTCGTGTTCTCATTACCTGAAATGAGCTGGGTTTGTTGGAGGCCGGCCCTGCAGCCCTTTGATTAATCTTCACTGGTGGTGACTCTTATGTTTCTGAGGACTGTCTCGCACACGTTGGTCTCACTTATTCAGCGTGAGTGGAATACTAATATGCCAGAGGTGCAGGGGGACAGTGAGTTCCCCACCAGATGGCAAAGAGATTATGAGGACAGCAGGCCAGCATGTGTAACGCAACACAACCCGTGTGGATGCCTAGCTGTGCTCGTCGGCTCCCACCAAGTGAGATTTTAGGTGATTAAATGCATGCAGTGGACCTTTTTCCACACCAAAATGAGATGAATTTTAATTACCTACAAAGGTACCGTGCTGCATTTATTAAAATAAAATCACAAGTAGCACTTTAGTTGAAAGTCTCAGCAAAAAGAGAGGGTTTCAGTTGGATGAGCTGGATATGATGTAGCACAGTGCCATACAGATCTTTTCACTTGTTTAGGCCATTTAGGACATGTGTTCATGTTGTAGCTGATGAGGTGTGAGATCTACATGCGGCAACCATCATACTCAAGCAAGAATGATGCAAGATGTGCAGCAGAGGTGCTAAATAAGGTACGCCTGATGTCCCGCTCCTGAGCTACATCCTCCAGTTTGAATCCCAAGGAATTTCTAGGCCAAATGGGATATATAATCTCTCCATTGTGTTCTGGATGCATCCTGGGGTATCTTCCCAGTGGGATGTCCCGGATAAACCTCCAAATCAGAAGCCTGAGCCATCTTAACTAACTCCATTCAAAGCTAAGTAGTAGCATTTGTACGCAGAACTCAGCCCGGATGTCAGATCTCCTCACCGGGTCTGTACAAGCAGCCAAAACTCATTTCATATCCATGATTTTATTCTTTTGTTCGCTGTCCAGTGTTCTTGATCAAAGATGTGAATTGATGTATAAACTGACTGTTACACTAAGATCTTTACTTCCCAATTTGTCAAAACAGCATGAAATGTTGCTGCTGATGTTCCTCCAATCTGCCTGTCAAATTTTGTCTTTAATTGTGAACAATACCCAAAGATACTTGAACTCCTTCAAGTGGGGCATCAACTCATTGGTTTCCAGCTGCAAATCATCCATGTGCACACTGGAATTCACATTCTGAAGATGCCGTAAGAACTCTTTCTTATATGTCTTCCCAGCTGGTTGTCATGGATAAACCAACGCAAGACAGCTAGGATGTATCCTAATAAGATTTCCTAATAAGATTCACGTGGCATTTTGCCCTTGATTGTGAACAAAACCCAAAGATAATTGAACTCCTTCAAATGGGGCAGTAACTCATTGGTTTCCAGCTGGGAACTACAGTATGGCTTCAGATTTAGTCCTACTGTCCACTTCATGATCAGCTGCAAATCATTCCCATGCACAATGGAAGTCACATTCTGAAGATGCTATAAGAACTGTATCTACTATCCCAAGGTCTCCTTCCAGTTTGTTGTCCTGGATATACCTCCAAAGCTGACACCGCCATAATTCACCTGTTGATACTCACACTCTATTTAGCATGAAATTGTGAACAAACCCCAAAATACTTGAACTCCTTCAAGTGGGGCAGCAACTCGCTTCCAGCTGAGAACTTCGGCCTCAGACTCATAACGTTGACAGGAACAACCCTGTAATTGGCTTTCTCAGCCATTGTGTCTACGTTGTAGTGAAGACCCACGGGGCTCATGCAGCTACGTATGCAGTGACGTAATAATTCTGGGACAGTTTGATCCACAATGTAGGTTTTTTTGATTCCTCCTCAAGTACTCAAATCCTTGCTGGACCTCGTCCATCACGAATAAAGCCGACAACACAATGCAGTGACATAATTCTGTAACAGTTTCGGCTGCAACGTAGATTGTCTTATTACTCCTCGAGGACTCGAATCCTCACTGAACCTCATCTGTTGAGAAGAAAGCTAACAGTGCCTGTACCTCCTCGTCAGACCATCTGTTGCCAGTTCTTCTGCTCTTGCTCTTGTTTTGCTAGTTTGGCTTGGGGCTTGTTGTTGTCATCTTCTCCCACCTGATTTAATGAACAATCAGCGTCGAGCCCCACCCAACTATTTTTCAGGGCCACTCAGAAGTCCACAAAAATGGTCCCGAAAATCACCTTTCAGGAGCAGTCCCAGTGGTGGAGACACCCGCATAGGTGTCAGACCCCCTAAAATTGCCTGCGAGTTACTGAGGTGGAAACTAGATTACTGTCCACTTCATGGTCAGCCACAAACCATCCCCTTACACAATGGAAGCCATGTTCCGAAGATGCTGTAAGAACTGTATCTTCTATCCTAAGGTCTCCTACCAGTTGATTGTCCTGCATATACCTCCAAAGCTGAAGCCGCCACAATCCACCTGTTGAAACTCACACTCCATTTGGCTCTTAATTGTTAACACAACATTAACAACACTTGAACTCCTTCAGTTGGCATAGCAGTTCACTTCCAACCAAGCAGACATAATTCACTGGTTTTTAGCTGAGAGCCATAGCCTCAGATTTGGTCATCGTGCCCATTTCACAGTCGACTCCAACCCATCCCAGTGTGCATTGGTGGTCACGATCAGATCCATAAACCAACACTGTCCAACTCTCAGCAGCTTGAGACTCTGTTCATGAAAACTATAACCAGAATTGGCATGACACAACTTGTATCCTTGGCTGAAGGTTAAATAAAGCATATTTTATATTGTCCAAATCTATGATAAATGTCATTCAGCATTCAACTACAACAATATGGGGTGTGTGTGTTTGTATGTGTGTGTGTGTGTGTGTGTGTGTGTGTGGATGGCATTTATGATATTTGGCACACTGATTATTTAATGTGCTAGAAGGAGAACTAATAAAGTCTGTTGTTTAGTTTTACTTGCCATCTGCTGTTAACTCTATATGTCTTATCTTGAACAAAAAGATGTTTTTTCAAAAATAGGTTGTTCCAACGGTACCAGCTGCACTGAGAGCTTATACAAAATATTTGTCAGAGCTTCAGTAAAGCTGTTGGTTCCTTCAAATAGTGAATATCAACAAATGTCCAAGTGATGGAAAAACAGCTGATTAGGGTAACAGACGCTCTAATTTTCTTGCCTGTTTATGAACTAACATAGCCAGAGCTCCACGTGGACAGAGAGTTCCCTACTCCTGCCACTAGGAAGCGCTCTCACATAAGCGCAGCTAAAACAGGTATCTGGATTACTTGCACAACTAGAACTTCCACGCAGAACTGACAAATCCTACAAGACTCCCGGACAAAATCTTCTTCCCTCGCCTGACAATCCTCCAAACTCTGCTAAACTGCTGACATGCACAAATGACAGGCATGCCGTGTGTTTGTGCAAAGATTTGCTTCTAAAACCCCTCAGGGTGGTTATGATTGCTGGGGCACACACTGGCCGCAGTCCGCTGATCCCCTGGGACTCCCAAGTCAGCATGTATGACAGATTGTGGTCCTGACCTCTGACTCTGTTGTGGCATCTACTATAATCGGGATGCTCCCTATGCACAGGCTGTCAAGAAAGCCAACCTTAAAGGAAATTCTGAGACAAAGTTCTTCAGGCCAATGAGAGAAAATAGAAGAAATATCTGGAGAGTTAAAGATTTCATTAGTAGGGAAGGCTGAGTCATATTTATGTCATAACCATCTTGTTTCCTCCTTTAACCTCCAGATTCCAGCCTTGGTTCAACCTTCTCCTTCACCAAATGCTTTGTCCTACAGCTGAACGTCAGGCTCCAATCTCCAACCAAGGCTCACATTGCTCCTAACTGTACTTAAACAAAACCGGTTTAGACCTTGTTAACACTTAAATTGACCAAAGGAAATTTTGTTAAAGGCGCAATCTCACTATAACGTTTACCCCAGCGTTTGGTGAACGCGGGTCAAAGTCGAGAAAATTGGCCAAATGTCAGCAAAGATCACGTTACCGGAGTTTGGTAGCAAACCTTAAATGCAGTGTTCCAAAACATGGTGCTAGCGGAGGAGGGCGGAGGCGGGCGTTAGCCAGCGCGCCATTATAACAAGCGGGACATTTGCCAACGTGGTAGCGTGCGGGAGAGGGGGTCGACACACCACTGTCCAATGATTCTGAGCAGGCAGGGAGAAGCAGCACCCAAACGTTAGCCAGCGTAGACGATCGCACCAGTAACAGCCTAGCGGAGGCTAGCATAGGGAACTTGGTCATAGCGGAGATTAACTTTCTCTTCCGGTCTCCAGTGTAGCCAGAGGTACGTCGGCAAACGCAGAGAAATTTTAAATATGTTGAAAATTTTTGGATGCAGTCGACGTTCATCAGCGTAGACCATCAGAGGCTGGCATAGGCCAGTGGAGATTAGTGGAGGCTAGCGGAGGCCAGCAGACATCGAAGCTTGCAAATATGTTCGTCTACGTCGGCCCAAACGTCTAGGTGATATTGTGCCATAAACAGGCTAACACAAAGTGACAATGAAAGCAACTTTAATTGTGTTTCTAGAAGGTGAAACACAATTTACACATCAGTAAATCAGGTCAGGTCTGGGAGCATGCAATGGTAGCGCCAGACACCGCATCCACCTCACCACAGAACTGCCTTGGGTCCGGGATGGCAACCGCACAGGCAGACAACTGGTGTGTCCCCACCTCTTGAAAGTAACCATCTATTTGCCACAGCCAGGTGAAATGTGGGCATCCCCTTGGCCTTATCCAGCCACTGGGGTCCTCAATATTCATTTGAGAAATTTTAATGGAGAATTAGAGGGCACTCAGAGAACACATACCTCAGCCATGGTCCAACCATCCTCTGTTTTTCTGTCCTTAACTGAGCTGAAGTGCAGGTGTTCGTGCCATTTAACCAAAGTACAAATAACACAGAAATCAATAGGCAACATTATAAAAACATGAATTAAAAATTATTCTGGAATCACATTTAATCACCTTTAATCAGCTTTTCCTTGAATCAGTTCAGTAAGATCAGTTACAATGATCTTATCTTTGAGATTTCCTGCTTGAAAAGGAAAAGACAAACCGAAAGCACTACCTCATTGGCCGAGGTAATTAACAAAATCACAAACAGATGGACACACCCATTTCTTTTAGGAGTTTGTGCTAGATTGTCAAGTTAGGAGCTACACATTTAGCTTGGTGTTTTGCGAAAATAGCCCCTGCTCTGCATTTAAATTAATTTACTTTTATCATTCCTTTTTTCTTACCATCCTATATTATTCATACATCTGTCTCATCCATTCTCCCAACTTCTTTCTTCCTGTTAAAACCAACTCCGTCAGACCCTTTCTGGGACATTATACTGTGGACTTTACTTCCAGGATTCAGGTTGTCACCGCTGACTCCAGGAAAGACTGTTACAGGATGTCAAAATGTAATTTTAGAGAAGAATTTTAGAAGAAGTAAAAAACAACTAATCTATCACGGTGACCTGAACCGGTCAGTTTCTTCCTGGGGATGTCAGTATGGCCTATGACACGGTGGGTATCAAATATTCTGGTCTATATGGAGAAAATTAAGGGAATACTAAAGATGTTTTTATTTTGTAAAATATAGGTGAAACCACCACCCCCACCCACTCACCCCCAGCTGCTCAGATCCAAAAGTCCTATATAGATGTCACTGGTGCCGGTGCTTATCCCCAGATATCGTAGCAAGAAACGAATAAGAAGCTGTGATTATTCCTGGACATGATGGACGGAACAGTAGTCCATCACAGTTTACTTCCCCAGCCAAGGTTGGATCCCATTTACAGCTGGGTGGACTGGCACAATGCAGACAAAGTGTCTTGGCCAAGGATTCAGGTAGTATGACTGGGAACCGAACCCAGGTCTACATATTGGTAGCCCAATTCCAAAAGTCTGGACACAAATTATCATTCACCTTATGAAAGATTCCAGCACCCTGTGCTCCTCTAATCCCAACTTTTCACCCCACATTTTTTTTGTTTAAAAAAAGCTTGGAATTCTCACTGTATCATGAGTTGTAGTTGGCTTGTGACCAGAGGATCCTCAGTTTGATTCCTTGTCAGACAGGCAACTCACCTAGAGCAAGGTCCTTAATCCCCAGTTTGCTCCCGCTGTGCGGTAGAGCACCTTGCATGGCAGCACGCTGACATTGGTGTGTGTTGAGTGTGAGGTCGGTTAAATGTAAGGCATCATTGTAAAACACTTTGAGCTTCTGCATCTGATGTAAAAGTGTTATAGAACTGCAGTTCATTTTGTGATTACTGTAACTCCTTGAATGTTGAAAAGATCTACTGAGAATTTGTTTAATTCCGTTTGTTCAAATGAATATTATTGTAAAATGGCCAGAACACAAAATCTACTGGTCTATTGTGGTTGGATGAAGTCCATCCTATCCTTAGATGTTTAACACACATTTATATAAATTATTTTTTGTGATTCAGTAATACCATAATATATGGTTCTCTGTAGCCTTGACATTTGAACCACTTTATGATCTTGAGTTTGAAGGTCAGGTGACCCACAGAAAGACAATATATGATTTCAAATTAGTGTTTAACAGTCACAGTTGTGGTCAGACATTTACATACACTCATCATGGGCATAAATGTCATGGTAATTTAATGATTTCTTTGAACTGTTCTTTTGCCAGAGTGGAATGATTGTACAGCACACAAAATTAATGACTTCAAAAAACAAGAATTGGGTGCACAAGTTTGAATTTATTTTGGATCTTCTCTAATCCACACAAGGTCAAAATTATACATACAGGCTCAAATATACACATACATTCACTTATATCTTTTAATAAGTGGTGCTGAAGGTTCTACAATGTGTTTTAACGTGACAAGGCCAAGGCCTATTAACTCCTCATTAGTGATCATGATTGACTACAACTGGTAGTTTCTCTTTGCCAGCATAAAAAGGATGTGTTTGACAGCACTCATTGGACTGACCAATGGGAAGGTCCAAGGAACTCAGTGAAGATCTAAGAAGGCAAATTGTAGATTTACACAAGTTGGGAAGGTCTCTTGGAACCATTTCTAAATGACTGCAGATTCCAAGATCATCAGTTCAAACACTTGTACATATGTACAAGTTAGTCAGATGTGTCACCACTTTGCCAAGGTCTGGAAGAAGACCCAAACT
>OMMV01177525.1:0-16396 GCA_900302635.1 Chatrabus melanurus | reverse complement strand
AAAAAGTTTTCTTCACTTTGCTGCGGTCTGTTGCATAAAGGAGTACTCAGTATTTACCAGGAGATTATGACAGTTACTCCTGTGTACATGTGGGTGTAACCAAAAAGGATCGAACAGGCTGGGAGGAGGGTCGTCCGGGGATTTCTCAAAGCCTAAGGGTGAGTTACCTGCCTTACGGACGCGGCACGCCCATAGGGCACGCCCCTTGGCAGGTGAGTCAAATAGCGGAATTCTCGGTCTTGTCCCACATCTTCCATCCATATATATATATATATATATTCTGGAATGTTTAAAGATAAAGACGAAAGAGGTGAGTTAACTTAAGAACATAAAGATTTTATTGTTTCATGTCTTGCAGCGTGGCGCACCTGGAGTCACTGTGCGTAATTTTCTGGCACATTAAGTTTCTGTACTGAGCTCACTGTTATTAAAAATACTGTAATTCTTTTGTAGATTTTTGTGTGATTTTATTTCGCATGCTGTGCTACTCTGAACACACCTGATCAGATCTCAGAAGTGAAGCAGAGTAGATCCTGATTAGTACTTGGATGGAAGACCGCTTGGGAACACCAGGAGCTGTGAACACGTTTCTCCATGAGGAGCTCGAGTTGCGTCGGGAAGGGAATCGGGCGTAAAAGTTGTGCCAAATCTGCCGTGGCGACCCAGGGGCCAAAAAATGCGCAATGGCCTCTCTCTCTTTTACGCACGCCCGTATCCAAAAATCTCAGCAGCTCTCCTGTGGGAAACTTTTCATGCAATCTTGAGAAGTTTGCAGCTGTAACAATTCCATTAAGGATGGTGCATCTGCGCGTTTTTACGCACAGCTGATTTGGCACGTTCCAATTGTCTTTGCAGAAAGAGGATCCTTGTGTTTAACACCGCGGCCACCGTTCTTACATTTTGTTGCAATGCAAAGCCTTCACAGTGCGCTTTGTTAACGATATGGAACAGTTTTCTGACACCAGCCTAATTTCGTAATCTCCACATTGACCTCTATCAGCAGGCCTTCCTCGTTCTGACTGGTGGCCGCTATGATACTGGAGCTGGTGGAATGCGGGTTGTGAGGTTGGCGCTGTGAATCCAACATGGAGGTGAAGAAAGATGGAGAGCCATGGTCTTCTGCTGCAGCCTCTTCTGTTCCATCCAATCCTGCGTGCTGCAGGAGCATCCTGATAGTCTTCCTCCTCCTCTTCCTAGTCATCGGGGTCTTTTTAGGCCTGCTCATTGGTGGGTCCTCAAACAGTCACATTCACCACATAATCACATATTAATATGTTATTGCCACAGGCGGCTCGACAGGGGGGCTTGATGGGGCTGTAGCCGCACATAATGTAAGATGTGTTTATATTTCTCATTCCATTTGCTTTGGTATGCCAGCATGATTAAAAGTGGATCATTTCCTTATCAAATACGTCCGTCCAGAAAACAGAACTTGATCAAACTGATAAACAGGAGGTTGACAAAGAGCGATGGAGAATAGCCTCAGCTGAGAGCATGCAGCCTCCATTTGTCATTTATTGTTAACTGTGCAGTTTTCCTATTGTTCTGATTGAGTTTTCCAAATTTGCATTTGTGTCCTGTCAGAAGGGTAATTGTTATGATTTTTAAACAATTGCTATTGTTGTTGTGTATTCTATGTGTGAATTACAACATGTACAAAATGTATTCACCCCCTTGGTCTTTTACATATTTTAATTTCTTTATGCCATTAATTCATTCATGCATTCATTTTCTATACCCGCTTACTCCAATTAAGGGTCACGGGTGGGGTGGAGCCTATCCCAGCGGTCATTGGGTGAGAGGCGGGGTACAACCTGGACAGACCGCCAGTCCATCACAGGGCCACATATAGACAGACAAACACATTCACACTCTCACTCACACCTATGGTCAATTTAGAGTCACCAATTTACCTAACCTGCATGTCTTTGGATGTGGGAGGAAGCCGGAGTACCTGGAGGGAATTCACACAAACACGGGGAGAAAAGGATCAGATCGGAAGCGAAACCGGGACCTTCTCGCTGTGAGGCAACAGTGCTAACCACTAAGCCACCGTGTTGCCCTTTATGCCATTAAGAACACAAAAAATAATTTAGGTTTCTCTATATTAAAATTTCTAAAATTATCCTCTTTAAACTCAAGCTGAAAACAAATCTCTACAACCTATGCACAATTTCTCCAATCACAGCCACAGAAGCCTATAACATCAGAGTTGTCATGGGTGTCTTGTTGGCTTCTCTCAGTCGTCTCCTTCTTGCACGGCCACTCAATTTTTGAGAACTGCTTGCTTGACACAGGTTTGCCATAGAGTACCATACTGTTTGTATTTCTTCATAATTGATGTGAATGAAGTCCAAGACATATTCAGTAACTTGGAAATGTTCATGCATTCATCCCCTGACTTGTCTCAAGAAAACTGGCTGTAAAACTGATGATTTACTTGTGTTATACTAAAGGGTGCCATTACTTACGCAACCCATCATTTTGGCTTACGGTATATATTTTTAATTTAATTTATATCAAGTTGTAGAGATTTGTTTTCAGCTTGAGTTTAAAGAGGATAAGTTTAGAAAATTTAATATAGAGAAGCCTGAATTATTTTTTGTGTTCTTAATTGCATAAAGAAATTAAAATATGTAAAAGACCAATGGAGTGAATACTTTTTGTCAGCACTGTATGTGGCAGCCACTTAAAATTAACATTATAATGCATATTTCCATATTGACTACAAATTGCAGCACCACTACTAAATAATTGTGGCCCCACCAAAATAAATTAATTAATTAAAAAATTAGAGTTGCCACTCGTGCTTATTGTTAAGTACTTATTATACAGCCCTTTGTCATGGTGATGTGATGAATTATTCATGAGGCATTATTAATCACCATGTCTCCTGTATTGCTGCAGCATACTTGATGCAGGAGCAGCATTACTTTATGGAGACAGTGGAACTGAAGGGTCTGAAGTATGACCATGTTCTGCAGGATGAGAACTCTGGCTTCTCTATCGTACTAACCTCAGTTCTCAAATCCAAGGTTAGTTCTCTTTTTTTTTTAACCTTCTTTAACTGCATGTGTGACCAATAGCCACATTAGAATAAAATAATTCTGATGGGCCAATCAAAGGTTCACTGCTGCTCAGCTATACAGTTAAAAAAAACAAGTATGTTGGCACTAAACAGAATAAAAATACATGAACTATGGATTAGTAGTGAATAAAAATCGAGTGGACTTCCATCAAAGAAGTGGTGGTGTGGAAGTTAGAGAGACAGGATTGTAAGCAGAAGATCTTTGGTACAATTCCCCATTCAAACAGAAAAAAATCACCAAGGTGTCCTTGAGTAAGGTCATGAATCCCCAATGGGCAAATGTAAGGCATCATTACAAAGTGCTTTGAGCATCTGCATCAGATGGAAAGGTGTTCTAGAAATGCAGTTTATTTATTCAAGGAGCAAGTGACAGATGTTGATGATCTTAAATATTGAATTCCATTGCTGAAGATGATTCCAAGTACTGCTTCTGAAAGGTTATTGCAGATCCTGGTAGCTGACTAGAAGTCCTGCACCACAATGAGCACATGATAGTTCCTTTTAAAAGTGTTAAATTACTTTCACTGTCTTCCAGGTTAAAAATGTTTTCATTGCCTCATCCATATCACATCACTACATCGACTGCAGTATTGTTGCCTATGGGTAAGTGAGTACAGAAACTAGTTGCACACATAGAACTGTCATCAGCGAGAGGTGCAGCCACGTGGTTTTTCCTCTGTGTTCACAGTGCCATCAACGGTGATGTGATGGCAACATTCAGATTGGTCTTCAGGGTGTCCAAGATCCAGCAGTATTCAGATAACTTTATTCAGGACTTGCTGACAGCAGGACTCCGCTCGGTAATGCGCGGGAAACCACTACAGGTGCCGCAGTTTGGAGAGATCAAGGCTATCATTTTATTGGGTAATAAAGCCGTGCTGTCATCACAATACAAATACCCGACAACTGTGCATTGTCTTGTTTCTGCAGTCAGCAGCTTTAATGTTGTACTTTCTTGCCTCCACAGGAGCCAGTGGGAAGTCATTCTATGCCATTGGAGATGAGACGCTCGGTCAGTCAACCCAGATTAATCAGCAGTTTATGTCTGTTTAGAATATGACATGGTTTGATTTTTTTTCTTCTTCTTCTTCTTCTTCTTATCAAGGCAGATATGAATAATTCATAAGAGAAACATGTCAAATGTGCTTTCTAATGAGTGATGAAGCTCACTGACACTAGTTAAACTACATTACAGCACACATCTTGCACATAAAAATATCATCTAACTAGAAGGGCACTCAGAGTGCACAGATCTGCGCCAAGGCCACTAGTCCACTCTTCTATGATATGCGTTTCTAGCCCTATTTGTTGTCGTACAGTGATTGAATTGAGATCACCCCTGTGCAAACAAGCAGCAGAGGCCTTAGTGGCCACCAGGATGCTACAATTAGTAACAAGGCTTCATAAATCGCATTCAAATAAAACCCCTACTTTACATGTGCATGCCCAGACATGCCCCACAGTGCCAACTTCCTATGTAAATTGATATCTAAAAGAATAACTGCAAATTATTATTTTAAAAGATGCCGACATGGCCCAAAATAGCATGTTCAGTGGTCCTCGCCTGTATCTATCAGAGCTCAAAATTTCAGAACTGAATCTGCAGTAGTTTTTACGGAGTTCCTTACAGAAATTGTGCAGACTCACTGACTGGCATTAATGCCCTCCCTGCTAATTGCAGGGAAAATATACAGTATTTTGTTCTGCTGGTCCTGAACATTTATCTGGATTGGCACCAAATCCTACACATTCATAGATATTATCACTATGAATAAGTAGCGGTGGCATTGGTGGCCACCAATCCTAAGCTTTGGATATGAAAGAAATTGAAAGACAAGCTGATTTGAAGCGACACGTAACATCAACCACACCTGCTCCTAATTTCCATCATGCATGTGATGATAAGCTTGTTCCCTGTTATAAGTCCAGCCATGTCCAGCAGGTGGCAGACAAGGTATATGGTATATTTTATAAGCAAAAACAAAGTTGCTTTTTTTCCTAAAGATTTAGGGCATCAAAATTAACCAAATCCGTTTAATCTTGTTACTGTAAGTTCGTTCAGCTTCTCCCTTTTTGCTAGGGGTCACCACAGCAGATCCAATACACATCTGCATGTTGATTTGGCACACGTTTTACACCGGATGCCCTTCCCGACGCAACAATACATTAGACGAAGAATGGGCATAGATGGTCTTGAACTGGGAACCTTCTGTTTTGGAAGCAAGTGCACTGACGACTTGGCCACCATGCTGCCTGTCAGTTTATCTTTGATATATCGTTAGCCTCATAGCTTTCTAGCTAATAGAAAGTGTGTTCTTTATGCAATTTAGGCAATTATGCTATGAGGCTAACGATATGCTCGTTTGATTTTGTAACTTACAAGATGATAGCATTTGTCATTTTTGAGTTATTGTGGAGGAGGAGCCAGTCTCACTTATCTATATCTGTTCATTCACTTACTGCAGAATACTCCTGTGGAGTTGTAGTTTTTAATTTGTTAAAAATGTTTTCATTTCCTCATTTATTCCTTTATTGCTGTTCCACTCTTTTTTCTTTCTTTCTTTCCCGCAGCTAGGTGCCCTGATGACACCTTTGTTTGTGATAATGGGGAATGTGTCACCAAATTAAATCCAGAGTGTGACTTCATCCCCGACTGTGCAGATGGATCTGATGAAGCTCGCTGTGGTGAGTGGCTTTTCAAACACTGCAGATTCTGAGTCGGATCGTCTTCTTCAGCTATTGATAATAGACGTGTATGAAACTTCTTACCCATGATGCCCTTTTGTCAGAATGTGGCATGCGTCCTGCCATGGGGAGCCGCGTTGTGGGTGGTGAGGATGCTCGACACGGGGAACTGCCCTGGCAGGTCAGTCTGAGGCTCCATGGCCATCACATCTGTGGGGCCTCCATCGTCAGCGAGCGCTGGCTGGTCAGTGCAGCGCACTGCTTTGAGAGGTAGGCGGCGGTTATCATCATTTACCAGACAAAGTTATCAAACTATAATTGAAGAAATGTTTTTGTGTGTGTGTGCTTGTTTGTTCCACTTCTCCTGGGAGGGGCTTGGACCAATTTCCACCAAGCTTGCTGTGTGCATGTAGGTTGACCCCACAACTGCCCTTAAAGGGGTTTGTTTTGGCAAACATCAAGGTCATTGGGGTTAAAGTTCAAAATTTTTGATGATCTGTCTGTTTGTCCCACTGCACCTCTCAGGTTCTTTGTCCAATTTCCGCCAAACTTGATATGTGGATGACAGTAAACCCCATAATTTCCCTTAAAGGGTTTGTTTTGGCAAAGGTCAAGGCCATTCTGGTCCAAAGATCAAAATTATGATTTTCACTCCATTATCATCCAAACTTGGTACACATATGTAGGTGGGTTGTGTAATTGCTCAAGCAACATCAAATTTTCCAAAGGTCAATCATTGGGGTCAAGGTCATGTCTGCCTGTCTGTTTGTTGGCCTACTCCTTCCGGGTCCTTTTGCTGATTTCTACCAAACTTGGTATTGTCAATGAAGGTTGACCTTGAAATTGCTGTTTTAAAAAATTCATTTTTGCAAAGGTCAAGGAATTTGATTTTCAACCCGATTTGGACCAAATGTGGCACACACTTAGGTGGATTCCAGAAGTGCCCTGCCAAGGTCACCCAGAGGTCAATCATTTAGGTGAACGTCAAGGGCATTGGGGTCAAATGACAGATTGCCGTAGCCTTCTTCATGCCCACGGGTACTATTACATGGGCTGCAACTAACGATGATTTTCAAAATCGATTAATCGATCGATTATTTTCTCAATTAGTTAATTAGTTGTTAGGTCCATAAAATGGTGAAAAATGTCGACAAGTGTTTTCCAGAGCCCAAGATGATGCCTTCAAATGTATTGTTTTGTCCACAGCGTAAAGATATTCAGTTTACTGCCAGATAGGAGTAAAGCAGCTAATAAAATAAACCATAAAATTTTCTCAATTAAGAAACTGAAATCAAGGAATTTGGATGTTTTTTAATGACTCAAAACAATTAATCGATTATCAAAATAGTTGTCAATTAATTTAATAGTTGATTAATCATTGCAGCTCTAGCTATTACCTAGTCTCTTCTAAATTGATAAAGGCTTACTGAGACAAACTGTGTTTTTTTGTTTTTGTCACGTCTGCTTTTAGGAACAATGACCCCAGTGAGTGGACAGCCCTGGTAGGGGCCAGAATGGTGAGCGGCGAAGAGTCGGAGTCCAAAACAATTAACATCAAGTCACTGGTGGTGTCTCCAGACTACAACCCTCTGACCACTGACTTTGATGTGACTGTGCTGGAGCTGCAGACGCCTCTCACCTTCAGCCCTTATATCCAGCCCGTCTGCCTGCCGTCCCCGGCTCATGTCTTTTCATCCGGTCAGAGCTGCGTGGTGTCAGGGTGGGGCGCTCTGCATCAGGTCCTCAGTGAGTGCGTGTGCAGGACCAGACAACGACACAACAGCAAGTGTTGAATTTCTAAGTTAAAATGAGGTCAAAGAGAGGAATATATTTTATGTTTTGAAATCAGTAATGTACAGTATTGCCTTTGACTTGGCCGGCCGGGCTGCTCTCTGGGACACAGGAGCCCCAACAAGTTGTGAGACATCATATCCAGCTTGTATACAGGTACTGTGAGTGCTGTGCAGAAAGTGAGCAGATTCTCTGAATTCTGGCATTTGTCAGGGATGTATTCTGGGTCCGACACTGTTCAGTGCTTGCATGGACTGGGTGTTGGGTAGGGTTATGGAGAACAGTGGCTTAGGTGCCTTTGTCTGGGATGAAAGGATACTGACTGGCTGACTGTGATCTTTGTGGAATCAGTAGATGCCCTGATTGCAGCACTTGAGAATCTGAGTGAGGAGTCAGAGTGTTTGGGCTTCCGACTGTCCTCGATCAAGACTAAGATGCAGCCTTTCAGTGACCTTTTGGACTCAGCCATCAGAGGTGTATCTTTATGTGGTGAAAGTGTCGAACTTGTAGAGACATTCACTTACATTAGCAGTGACACCCACGTCCCGGGGGGGCCTCGACCTTTGAAGTTGAGAGACACCTGGGAAGAGCTTATGGAGTCACGAGGTCGCTGGACAGACATGTTTGGCAATGTTGGTACCTTTGCTGGTGAATGAAGGTCCAAGTCTTTTGAGCCCTGGTGCTTCCTGTCTTACTGTGTGGTTGTGAGACTTTGACACTAACCAGTGACATAAGGCGATGACTGGATATCTGTGGTACTAGGTCAATTTTTATTGTAGGATGTCCCATGTAATGGACAGACCACCTAGTGTCTGTCTGTCAATTATGATGTCCTGCCAAGTGACCTTTCTGTACTTATGTCATCATATCTCAGGAACTACTTATGACAGACACTTAATTTTTGGCTCATATGAAAGTTCTTTGGAAGGGCTTTCATGATATGTTAATTTGGTTGCTATGGTAACCATGGTTGCTAGGTAAAGGTTCTTTCTTGAATATCTCAATTTCTACTTAAGATCTCTATCTTTGGCTACTTGAGTTTTGGCTCTTATGAAAGGTCTTTGGAAGGGCTTTTATGCCATGTTGACATGGTTGCTAAGGTAAGCAATGGTTGCTAGGTAAACATACTTTTTTGAGTATCTCAGGATCTACTTATGATAGAGTGGATGTTTGGCTCATATGAAAGGCTTTTGGAAGGTCTTCCAGGCAATGTTGATTTGGTTGCTAGTGTAAACAATGGTTGCCAGGGAATCATTCTTTTTGAATATCTCAGGAATTACTTATGATAGACACTTGATGCTTAGCTCATATGAAAATTATTGTATATTGGCTAAGTAATAAAAAAAAGGATTGGTTTTTTTCTGTGAAAAAAGGTTGATTTGTGTTTCTTCCACCCTGGGGCATCCCACCTGTGGGGCTTTATGCACTGCTTCTAGTTTCATTATTTTTAATTTTACATCACATTACATCAATTATGCTAATAACAGGTTGTCTGAGAAGTGCATCCAATTTAAGAGGAACCCTGATTCATAAAGGTTTGCATGTTGGTGATCAGTTCACTGGTCTGTGCACATTTCATGAATCTAATTTTTCTTCGCTCTCTCATTCTGTGTTTTTAAAACAAAGAATTGTACAAGGAAACTCAGAAGTCATTTGTGAATTGTTTGTTATTGACGTGTGCTATGCTGTTGTTCAGCCGAGGTGCCGCCCACCTTGCAGAAGGCTGTGGTGAAAATCATCGACTCCAAAGTGTGCAATAAGTCGTCTGTGTACAGAGGTGCTGTAACTCACAACATGATGTGCGCCGGATTCTTGCAGGGAAAAGTGGACTCCTGTCAGGTTGGTGCTCAGCTGACATTTCACAACCATGAAGCAGAGTTTCAATTGCAGGAATTTTGTGCCAAATAGCTTGGCTGGCTTTTACATAAACAGTACAATGTATAGCTGCAGTAACATCAACAACACACTTGCCTCATAACAACGTTTGTATCCTGACGACCTTGTGATCTGGTTTGTTGTTGGAACTATAACTTGGGCGAGAGTGGTGTCACGGAACCTTTCTCAGCTTTACAAATGAATCCCTGCAGGCTGTTGTCTTTATCTCAGCATAACATAATATTGTGTGCTGTTAATAAGATAGGGGGAATTATGGCAGGAGTCACTAGTCCAAGGCATAAATGACAGCATTTATTTTACATAATTCACATGCTATTCAAAAATGATGCGATGAAGATGTGTCATTTTTAACGACCCCAATCTGGAATTCTGTCCCACCCCCGCAGGGTGACTCTGGAGGGCCTCTGGTGTGTGAAGAGGCTCCTGGGAGGTTCTTCCTAGCTGGGGTGGTGAGTTGGGGTGTCGGCTGTGCTCAACTCAACAAGCCCGGAGTCTATTCCCGCGTCACTAGGCTCCGCAACTGGATTCTAAGCCACACAGATCCCAATTTGGTCCAGAATCATGTCCAATATGTCCCCACTGAGCCAGTTACTGTGCCAGGAGGGACCTTTACCAATGTGCTTGTTCCTGGGACCACAGCTACCCAAGAGTCATTTTCACAACTATTACCTGGTAATGTCCAAATCATCTTCATCAGTTAGTCCATCAAAAGAAAGGCCGATTAAGTCCCATGTATGGAGCAAGGTAATTTGGAGTCTAATACCTATGATGATGTCCGCTATGTTCCAGTGTTGAACTGCAGTGGAAACTTCCAGTGTAGTGCCACTTCCTGCATCAATAAGGTCAATCCAGAGTGTGATGGAGTAACCGACTGCCCCAACCGGGCCGATGAAAGAAACTGTGGTAAGTCTACAAATAAAGACGGGAGAGTGGGTGTGTGACTTCAGGGAAACATTTCTGAGTCATGTTTTTGCATCAGAATGCGGCGTTCGTCCTGCTTTGGGATCCCATCGGATTGTGGGTGGAGTAACGGCCCGTAGGGGGGAGTGGCCTTGGATTGGCAGCCTTCAGTACCAGAGACTTCACCGATGTGGTGCCACACTCATTCACAACAAATGGCTGCTCACTGCAGGGCACTGCTTCAAAAGGTACGATTTGTTGGATTTTTCCTAGATATCTCCCAAACAAAACTTTTTGCATTCCAACACAAAAGTCAGACTTTTGTTCCTACCCTTATGTAAAGTGACCCAAACCCCGCTGGCTGGACTGTGAGTTTGGGTTCTGTGCTGCGCTCTGGGGTAGGAGCTCTGGTCATCCCCATCCAGCGGGTCGTCATCCACCCGGAGTTCAACGGCACAAACATGGATCATGACGTTGCTCTTCTAGAGCTGGCTGTCCCAGCGCCAATGTCCTACACCATCCAGTCCGTCTGCCTCCCCTCACCTGTGCACCGCTTCCTGAAGACCGCAGAGTGCTATATTGCAGGCTGGGGATCCATGAGGGAAGGAGGTGAGGTTATCCTCACACTGATATGAAACAAGGCCACATACAGTCAGGTCCATAAGTATTTAGACAGTGACACGATTTTGTAATTTTGCCTCTGTACACCAACACAATGGAGTTCAAATGAAACAATCAAGATGTGCTAGTAGTGCAGACTTTCAGATTTTATAGACAGTCCCTCCATTTTTAGAGGCCATAAATAATTGGACAAGCTAAACATAAGGATTATTGTGAATGCAAATCATCACTTTTACAGCCAGTTTCCTTTAGAAGTCAGGGGATGGATACATGAACATTTCCAAGTCACTGAATATGCCCCTTGGACTTCATTTACATCAGTCATTAAGAAACACAAACAGTATTGTCTGTGTGTGTGAGAGAGAGAGAGCGCAAACTAGAAGGCCAATCAGAGAGTGAATACATCCTCCAAGGTCCAACAGTCCTCTGTTTATGTCTCTATTGACATTTTCCTTTTTTCTTTTTCATTGTGAGATGGTTATTCTTTTCATCTCCACTGGAACATTCTTAGATCCTGATCGCAGACCTTTGATATTCCGATCAAGTTACCTTTGTTTCTGTTTGCTGGTCTGTGATCCTGATCTTTGTTTTTGATCAATCATCTTTGATCTGACCTTTGATCCTGATTGCATACCTTTGATACTAATCACTGATCTTTGATCAATCAGCTTTGATCCTGATTGTAGACTGATCTTTGATCCTGATTGCTGTCCTCCCATCCTGATCACTCATCTTTGATCCTGACCTTTGATCCTGATTGTAGACCTTTGATACTGATCACTGATCTTTGATCCAGATTGCTATTATTTGATCCCGATCACTCATCCTGACAGTTGATGCTTGATCTTTAAATGTAGCAAAGGATGTTATATTTTTATTGCTGTCTGTCTGCCTGTGTGGCAAAAGTCCTGATTCCATTGATCCTGTAAGATCTGGATCAAAGGAATGAGAATCAAAAATCAAAGGCAGGATCAGCATCCAAGGAATCAGGATGAAAGCTCAACAGTCAAAGACAAGATCCAGCCATTGATGTGGATCTGCACCACAATGGAATCTATTCTTCTTTGATCCAAGGCCTATTATCACTCCACCAGTTTTCATTGAAATCTATTCATTATTTTGAGATATCCTGCTGACAGACAAACATCAACAAAAATATAAACTTCTTGGTGGTGGAAATAAGAAAACAGTTTACCAGTAGCTTAAAGGCATTGTTGATGGTCAGTACTAGTTTTGAAATTTTAACAAAATGTAATACAATGACCTTTAATTGGAATAAGCGGGTTCAGAAAATGAGTGAATGTAATACAATGGATTTCCAACTTGAAATCATTCATGCAACTGTACAAAACTTACATGACAGTTTTGAATTAAAAAATACAGCCAAGAGTGTTGTTTTATTCATATTAAATCCCACTTTACCTTTTATAAAAATCTGTTTATCTACTTGTGATTTTTCTATTTTGCACAGGTTCACTGACGAACCTACTCCAGAAAGCCGCAGTGAACGTCATTGACCAATCAGACTGCCAGCAGTCATATGGAAATGTCCTGACTGAAAGCATGATGTGTGCTGGTTACATGGAAGGAGGCAGAGACACCTGTCTGGTAAGATACGGCACAGTATCTGGTAAAATACGGCACGGTATGAATACTATTTTCACAGCCACAAATGTGTTTAGCCATCTGCATCTTATAGTGTTGGCAGCATCCAAGCAGGATTCAGATTAGAGTCTCAGATGTTCTGGGAAATTGGGCCATGGCTTTGGTAATTCTTTTTTACAGTGGATGATTAACCAGGTCAGTGAAAAGTAAATCGCACCCTTTGCTCTTTAGACGTTTCGACCACTTGTCTCAGAAAAAACTACACCTAAAAATACTTTTAGTGAGAATTATGATGCAAACATGATAGTCGAATGAATTATTGCTTATTTATGGTCACTGATGCACTTGAGAGAAAATCTTATCTGATGGGCAAGGGTAGACTTTCCTCCCTAAAAATAAAGAAGTCCTCTCGTCTGCCTCTGTAATCTCCTTATGTAAGGAAATCCACATGCATTCCTGTCTCGGTCAAAGCACCCTACTTCTCAGCAGCTATCCCAGTGACATTTTCTTTGTGCCCACTGAGTCTTTATCTAGTTTCCTCACTCGTTCCTAATTGACTGTTTTACTTTCCTTTATTATCCCCCGCCCGATCAAACAGAGTATTGGTGGGGGTTGAGAACACCATACGTCCATTTGAGTGTAAAAACATATTTTGGCTCATAGCAACTATATTATCACTACTTGAGCTAGTCATACAAACTTTTAATACATTCTACAACTGACTTCAAGGGCAGTGTGGTGGCCAAGCGGTTATGTGTGATTGCTTTCAAGAAAGCAGAAGCTTCCCAGTTCAAGGCCACCCCTGCCCATTCTCCATGTAATGTGGAGTTGCGTCAGGAAGGGCATCCGGCGTAAAACTTGCACCAAATCAACATGCAGATCCATATCGGATATGCTGTGACGGCACCAAGTTGAAATTGGGAGAAGCCAAAAGAACTTACTCTACAACTGACTCCAAGGCACCCACTATGTGCGAGATGACCTTACGATTTAGGTCATCCAGTGCAAAAGTTTACCCTGAGCTGGGCAAGGGATTTGCTGGTTTACGGCTTCTTGGGAATTACAACACATTTTGTACATGAGCCGCCATTAAGTTAAGAGACCAAAAGTAACTGAATAAATGGTTGCTGAGCCGTTTCAGCAACTTTCCATAAATACATCCAAAAATCACATTTAGAGGTTAAATGTGCCTTTAAACATGAACATGGTCATACTAGAATCTGTATAAGTGTGGCTTTTTCAACTTTGAGCGCTGTTATACCTGGTAAAAGGCCTCAACTGCTGATCATTCTGCTCAATGCATGGGAGGGAGGGTTGAAGAGGAGTGGCTGAGGAGGGAAGTTTTGTTTACGTGCTGAAGTCTGGCACAAGTGCGGCATTTACTGGCAGAAAAACCATTCATAGCACCTTTGTGTCAACCCAACCCCTTTATTTTCCTGTCATCTGTTTTGTCATGCAGGGAGACTCTGGAGGCCCGCTGACTTGTCGTCAGATTTCTGGCCAGTGGTTTGTTGCCGGGGTGACCAGCTGGGGACACGGATGCGGGAGAATAGGTTTTCCTGGAGTTTACACTCGTGTAACATCTATCAGGAAGTGGATATCTGCTTATCTGCCTTTCTGACATGCCACAAGCTCCAGAAAGAGCAGCTGTAGCCAGAAAGAAGTGGTGATCGACATGGAGGAAGCGAACTTTTAACAGCATCATCATAAAGTCAGGCCAACAGACATTCACCCTCATATCCTCAGTTTTCACAGTATTGACCCGTGTGACCTGCTGGTCATAGGTGCTGTTCGTAATACTGTGCAATCATCAGGTTTGGGAACATTCTCTTTCAACAAGTACTGAATAAATACGGAGAATCCTAACCTGACATTTATGGACATACAACCAGCACATGCATGAAGTATTTATTTCAGCTATTTATTATTTTGACTGGTGCATGAGCCAGCACTGTATATTCCCCATTGTGCGTTGCATGCAGAATATGTTGTTCTTGTAATGGCCTATTTTGTATCTAGAGGTAGAGAGATTAAAAAAAACAACAAAAAAACTATGATATAGTTATTGAAAGGTGCGTTTAATGGTGAAAATACAGCTGTATGATAAAGCTTCTACTGTGATCAGCTTTAAACCTCAAGATATCCCGCCCCCCCAGCAAAAACATTCCCTTTGGTCACATACACACCATCAAATCAAAGATGTTGAGACTTTTTTTTTTTTATGTTTAAAACTGATGCCTTACAAAATAGACAGCTGAAAAAGCGTGCACACAAAGCTGAGAAATGTGCCGCGGTCCGTCTGCAGCAAGGCAGACCCCGCTCAAACAAGCCTACTACTGTGGAGGGCCGCAGATAGAGTAACAACTAGAAAGCAGGTCAGACAAAACTGTTTTGTTCTCAAGGTGTACTTTGATATAGGACTGTTTGGAGGCTTGTGAATGTCAGGTTCACAGTTGTGAAAACACCAAGTTGCTCCTCGAATCCTCCTGGTGATTTCTTCTGTAAAGTAGCAGCGTGTTAACAAAAGCCTGCGTCCTTCCTTATGCAAAACAGGAGGGCTTACTTTATACACAAGTATTTTGTCTCGAGCATGCTCGACAAAGAATGTGCACCATGTTGAATGTTTTCATAAAAAAAAAAAAAAACTGCAAATGAGCGGATTCACAATACAGTGCGCCACCATTGGTCACTCTCGAGAGGCAATTCCAGTGTTGACATCGACGTTAGGGTGGATCGCATATATGGTGGAGGGAGTAGATGTGCGACGACTGGAAATAACATTGAGCGGATTCACAAATGAAACCATCGCAGAATCATACTATAATTTGGGGAACGTTTGTCTGTTCGTTCCCCTACTCCTCCCAGGTTCTTTGGTGGATTCCCACCAAACTTGGTATGTGGATGAAGGGAAACCCCAGAATTGCCCCAGGGTTTGTTTTAGGTGTCTAGGGTCAAAAGTCAGTATTTTGATTTTTCACTTTTTCACTAACAAACCTGGCACAAATATGTAGGGGGGTCCCTGAATTATCGAGTTAAGGACAAATTTGCCAAAGGGCAATCATTGGGGTCAAGGTCATTGGAGTAAAAGGTCAAAATTTAGATTTATTTATTTTTTTTTTTTTTTTAACACACCAAACCTCGTGTGCGTATGTACATGGGTTGTGAAATAGCCCAGACAAGGTCAAATTTGTCAAACATCAATCATTGGGATCAAGGTCAATCATTTAGACCATATATATATATACAGTAGCAGTCAGAAGTTTACATGCACTCATCATGGGCATGAATGTCACGGTAATTTTGGGATGTTAATGATTTCTTTGAACAGTTCTTTTGCCAGGGTGGAATGATTGTACAGCATACATCATTAATGACTTCAAAAAACAAGAATTGGGTGCACAAATTTGAATTTATTTTAAATTTTCTGTAATCCACACAGGGTCAAAATTATACATACAGGCTCAAATATATACATACACCCCGCTAATATTTGGTTAAATGTCCCTTAGCAAGCGGCACCTCAACCAGACACTTTTGGTAGCCATCAACAAGCTTCTGACATAATTCTGGCTGGATATTTGACCACTCTTCTTGGCAGAATTGGTAGAGTTCATTTAAATTGGTTGGTTTCCTGGCATGGACCCGGCTTTTAAACATAGCCCACAAATTTTTAACAGGGTTGAAGTCTGGGTTTGGGAAGGCCATTCTAGAAGCCTGCTTTATTCATACCACAACCAGTTCTGATGCACGTTTGGGATCATTGTCCTGTTGGAACACTCAATTGTGTCCAAGTTTCAACCGTCTAGCTGT